>JAHZMT010003177.1:0-13464 GCA_027743785.1 Sinhomidia bicolor
AGGATCATGTGATATGATATATAATAAGCCCATAAACGTGACCATTCATTAATATTAGTTCTTTTACTTCTTTTGGATACTTTTTTTTAGACCTGGCCTTTGTCCGGAAAACTTGAACAATGACAACATCACCAACTTCAGATGGTATCGCTATTACAATGCTACAAAAAAGTGTTGTACGTTGCTTTGTTTACAAAGTTTTTTTAAATGTCTATTTTGTTCCTTTCACCTTTTTCTTTGGTATTGCAAAACCGTCTCTTTTTTATTATTTTTTACAGACCATATAGATGAACGTGGGCCTTGTGGCCAAAATATGTTGTTTTACCGAGTCGGAGATACAGAGTTTGGAGACTGCGATTGCAATTTCTATTATAAATGTGCTCGGCCTTTGATTTACTGGGCTCCTGAGGGGCGGTGCTTCTTCACAAATGAACAGGTGCACAGGAATGAATTAATTTTTGAGCTTATGTATATCTTTTAGTTTTTAGCGTAACTCGCAAATATCATATCACTCACTAGTTGTACTAGTCACGATTTATGTGCGTCGCGTCCAACTTTCTTTCGTAAGTCCATTGTCAGTAGCGTCTACCTTCCCTTCTTATTACATCACGAGACAGTTTTGTATATTGTGCAGCCACTTTGCAAGATGAATTTTGGAAAGATAAAAAGCCATGTAGGCATGTGGTGTGGTTTCATTCTTACGTAATCGCTTTGTAGATAGGCACTATTAACCACCAGCATCACCAGTATTGTATAATTTAAAAATATATACATATCCGACTGGTGGCACATCTTTAAAAAATGCAATAACAAAATGTGAAACTTTACACTTACAGAGATGTCTGTTTATACCAGATTTTTTTTTAAAAACAAATTTAACAAACAGGGTCCGTGTAAAGAAAATGAGTGGCTGGTCGTGGCAGCGGATAACCTCTTGCCAAATTGTGTACCAAACCCTTGTGTTTACAATCAAACTATGCAACCCTCGAGAAAGGATCGGTACTGGTTTGAGCACGATGAAATGTGCTATATGACTATGACAAGAGGTTATTGCTCACACCCTGAAGAAGTCTTGTACACAAAGTGGGATGAGCATCATCCGAGCTGTCACATTGGAAGAGAATGCAATTTGAGGAAAGTGAGAGGAGCCAGCACAAGATCCGCCGCATCTTCGCAACAAACTTCTTCATGTTTACCTGGCCAAAAAGTGGATGGGGACGGAAAGTGTAGAAATATTGTTAGGGTCAGTTGGTGGGCCATGTTTGCAAAGTAGAACGATGGAAGACAAGATCCATCCATCAAGATCACGGTCCAAGGATGCTTATAGAACACAATCTTGGATTCTAAAAAAGCATTAACATTTACCGAGTATGAATGAATATAAATATAAAGTTAGCTGTAGTAATATTTATAGCTCTGGCTACACACCCAAAAACTTTTAAAAGAAAATAAAAACGTAAACGTGAGAAAAAATCTGTGTACGTGATACGCAGTAAAAAGTTGGTTCTGTTTGCCAGACCAGCCAATTTATGCTGCATTCTGTGTAGACTATCAATTGGGGCATGTTGAGACGGTACACACTTGACCAGCAAAAAGACTTTCTCCGGTGAAAACGCGTATTCTATCATTGCATATGGTGTACACCTAAGTAAGTCTTCCTCCTTTGGTACTCTTTGCATACTAACCCCTTACACACGAGATATTACCATTCAATGACCTCATGTTCGTGTTTAGAACAAGACACAATGGAGGCTTTGGCTGCAATATGTAGAACAAAGTTGGAGTGCACATGTATGTAAGGTATATGCACATTTTGATAAGGAATTATAAGCAAGAAAAAAAGAGAAAATTGTATTATTTATAGTTTACTTAGAACGTGGTTGATTTTTATTATACGATGAACAATATTTTGTATAAACGCAACTCATTACAATCTGTGGTAGTAATTTGATTAACCTGAATTGAAACAAGGTTATTATTATATCAGGTGCAATGATTAGTTAGTTTAAAAGTATACTAATGTCTACCATATTTTTAAATCAGAACGCTTAAAAACCACTAATCCAGACATTCACTTCTTCCCGTATCATGTATCAAGGCACCAGCAGTAAAATAGTGGTAAAAATTGATTTTCACCATTTCAAAATTTAAATGATAGTATACAATGGCGTGAACAAACGTGTACATACTAATATATAGGTAGGTATACTATGCAATTCTTTTTCTTCAAACGGCTTACAATAAAACAATAACTCTTTAGACTTTAAGTATTACACTATAATATTATTAACCCTTGAGGTAAGGATATGTTAATTTGTGACAAAATATAACCAAATTCATACTGCTCCCAGTCCATTGTGACCAGCAATGACCAAAAGAAAAAAAACGTAATACCATACGATACGATAAAAATTCTGAATAAAGTCAAATTAGCTCCAGGATATTATAGTTATCACAAGCATGTTATCTATCTATACTAGGTATGCTTATATCTGCGGTATTTTTAAAGGTCTGCGGCTCTTCGCTTCTCCACAAACTCTTTGGTGTGTAGTAGGAGACACTTTTTTATAGTGTGTCTAAAAGGTATCTATAGTCGAAGTATATTAAACTCAAAACTACATACGTATATAGGTATGTGTGAACAAACAATAATAATTATTATTTATGTTTAATTAACTTATAATGTTAATAATGGATGGTAAGCATTTCACCTGTTATCATAATAAGTACTCTAAAAGAAAATAACATATATATTATTTAGCATAACAAATATAAATAAAAAATTAGGGACATATAAATGTTGATAATAAACTTATATGGCATCAAGAAAACAGTTGTTAAAAATTGTGTTCTTTTAGATTTGTTAGCAATTCGTCATGAGGTTTCAGAGAAATGCTTCATTCCACGTATGTTGTCCGTCGATATCATTTCTACTACACATGGTCAAAACTGAAGCATTAGCGGTGAATAAAGACGAAAATATTTTTTAAAGGTATCTTCTGTATGCACTGTAAGCATTTCACTATATAAACCGTGTAATTCATAAAACTGAAAACACGTCTAAAGTTCACGTTTATCCGTATAGTTATCACAAGTCACTTCTTCGCCTTGATGCTCGCAATCTGTGAGCTTTCAATAAAGTAGTGTTTCGTGCTTCGACGCTATCACGAACACGGGTAAGACTGTAATTATAAAACATGGAGTTTAAGAGCTTTTCTTCGACTTCTCTAACAGCTCTCGCCTTCTCTTGCTCTTCTACTTTGCTCATGTCCAAACCAGGGGCGGTTGTAGGTTCCAAGGTAGTTATCACACTTTTCGCTTTCTCCATGCATTTTTCTGTAATTTTTCGGAAAAATATTTGGTTATATTGGATTATCAAAAAATGTACATATTTCTTCATATTACAAGTGAAAGTATTGAGAAGATGGACTTACTGTACTGTGCTTCCTTCTTTTTCAGCTCCTCGTCTTTTGTTGCTAAAATTGCTTCCAATCTTTTCAGCTGATCCTCATAATTTGCCTTAATATCAAGAATTTCTTGATTCTTAGCCAAGAGCTCTTCATCCAACTCTTTTTCATGCTTGCGAAGTGTTTCTACGAGAATTTTTGAGCCCTCGTGAGAAGGATTGTTGTCCATTGCCGTTTTTAACTCGTCCTGTAGCTTTCTGTTTTCCAGCTGAAAAGTAATAAATAAAGGTAATTTGCTAAAGAACTTTATATAAAACGCACAAATTGTATTGTATTCATAACTTTTTCTAAAAATGTACCTCTAATCTGACAAGTTTCTGCCGTATTAATGGCGGTAACAGCTCAATTGAGTCCACGGATGCATCTGCCGTGATATGGGGTAAACCGTCTCCGGACGCACCTCCCATGCCGTTCAGTCTTAAGTCTTCAATCATTTCTGTTAAACGTGACTTTTCTTCTTGCAAAGTTTCAACGTGCCTTTGTGTCGTTTCTAACATTTCACGCATTTTTCCACAGTCAAAATTAGCTTTCAGAGCTGTACATGGAGTAGATACAAAAACATGTTTAGCACATGAGGGAGTACTCTACCTTTTCATAGACTTATACAGAAAAAAGCACATTTAGCATGTCAATTGAATACGTACCGTTTTGTGTCTCTTGGGATAACTGTTGTTGCGTTTCTGTTAGATCCTTTTTTAACGCATCCAATTGCTGTTTGTAGTTTTGGATTTTCTTGTTTTCATCCGACAAGGCAAAGTTTGTCTGTAAAACCAAGATAACAAGAGGTATAAATACTTAACTGTAAGTATATAACATATGTACATATGAAAAACTACGATATTTGCTACCATATCATGTACCTTCATTAGTTCTAAATTCTTCTCTTCCAACAATTTAAGATTTTGTTTCAGGTCCCCCATTTCTTCCAATTTCTTTTGATACAGCCTTAATTGTTTCTCAAGTTGCGACGCTTTCGCAGCTAGTTCTCGTACCGAATCAATTTCATCTTTTAGCCTAACAACTTCCTCGTCAGCTTTTCTTTTGGACGCTACTTCTGCGTGAATTTCAGTAATTTGCTGCTGAAAAACCTAAACACAAAATGCAGCCAAAAATATGAGATCATTATTTAAACTTACATTTTAAGGAAATGCAGTGTGTAAAGTCCTAGAGAGGAACAAGACGACTTACCTGATTCTTGACTTTGTAATCATCCACCAACCCTTCCAGCTCAAAGTTTCTTTCACGCAGTTGCTCTATCTCTCGTTTCATGTTCTCTTCATGAATCCTCATGGACATGTGAACAGACTCGGGATCTTTTGGATCTCCAGCTAGCTGATTCTGTAGCCTTTCATTTTCTCCGAGCAGTGCCTTATTTTCTACATTTATTTGGGACATTTTCTGCGTGAGCTCATGGCATTTCTGTTGAATAGCAATTAAAAATTATTGCTTAAAGCACTGCAAATGCTATATATACAAACCTCATTTCCACTATGAACTAATTAGCGTCACGATAACTTTCACTAGGTACAAAACTTTATTGTAATACCTGCGACAACTGGTCTTTATCATCCTGCAATGCGGCAATTTCCTCTCGTGCCCTTTGCAGTTGAAGTTCAATCACATCATCGCTACTACTTTGCTCCTCTGCTCTTGCGTCCATCATTTCTTGAATTGCAGTAACGATTTCAGCCTAAATCAAGGAATTAATATATTTATTCCTTACAGCACACATAAGGGCTTTTGTCAAGTGAGGGCATTGATGTAATTGAAAGCACAGTAACACTTAATCACAATTTCCCTCATCAGTCTACAAGGTTATAGTTTACTACTTATCATCATACCTGAACACTTGTTGCCATTGTTTGTATTCTATTCACAAAGTCTTTTCTTCTAGGACTGTTGACAGCACATCCCAAAAGAAGTTGTAAAAGCCGACTGATCTCATGAAGATCACTAGTGGTCATAATACGGGCAATGTTTGGAAGTAGAGTATTAGGAAGTGCATGACCGACCTATTAGAACACAAATATTATACATATACTTCAGATTTTAAGTACAAAACATTTTCACACAACAACCACAGTCTCAACTACTCGCATATTTTACATGCAGATCTTGCAGATAAAACTACCGCATCATTTTTATACACGGTCGGTCACCACCACATAATCACGTCACATTAAAAACTTTCTCCACAACAAAATTGCTTTGCATGATTTCACTGGAGGTGATAAGCATGCCTGTCCCTACTACTACTATACTACTACTAGTCCGCAAATAAAATTGTTCTAGATTACTATAGGTATTTGCTAATACTTATAATAGGTATCCAAAAAAAACTATTAGCAGCTCAAATTTCATTTTTTACATCTCTTGCTCGACGCTAATTTGCACTTTTGATTAATCTCCACTTGATACTAGGATAATAATAGTTGATCATTGAAAGACAGCAGATAATAGACTAAAACAGTTCCTAGGAAGAACTTTTTGCTTACATACAACTGTGCTGGATTTGCATTCATGCACGACAGAGCATTATATGGCACAGAATCAAAAAAGGTGGTTCATTCTTCTACAAAGTGGTTATAGAACTGAAATGATCATTTTTACAAGTCTTGCAAGGTCAAACTCATAACCCTCCTTGTATCAATGCTCATATGAATGAAAAGTATCATAATAGGAATATGAAAGAAAAATCAAGTGAGCCACAACAACTACTGCCTCATGTTATTATGAAACTGCCCCTACTACTAACTACTACTACAACTACTAATACCACTTACTGTTTCGTTGACTGTACACAACATTAGCAACACATACATGTTTCATTCATTTATGCGTTTATTTATAAGCAATAATTTTTTTTCATACTAGTTTCGTCTTGACTTGTTGCTGCTAGTTTGGCAAACCGAGTGAAACATAACATAACGCAAGGTAAATTAGCAGAAAAAAATAATCCTCTCTTCTCTCTCTCATACTTGAGTTTCCACAAGACTGCCCAAACTGGCATATGTATGTTTTTCTCTTTAGAGATATTGTAGTTGGTAGAGTGGTATTGTGTATCCTGTGTGGTGTGATAGTGATAATAACAATAACGCATACCATGTGCAGTCACCGCAAAAAAACGACTAAATATGTGTACACCTGCATCATTCATTATAGCGGACTCAAAAAAATAAAAATAATAATAATAATGAAAAGAGTTTTTGGCATTAGCAAATATACAGAGCGTTTAATTGCTCTGTTAAAAAGGGTACGTCACGTAGCACTTCCTACATATAAAAAACCAGTTGGCAAATCATATCACATAATAATTTTTTTTGAAGCTTCTGCAGGCAGCAAGCAACTACCGAACTGTCTGATTTTTAATTGGAAAAACTTTTTTTCGCGAGATGCTTCCGGTATCCAATTCAAGATTAATAAAACGTTTCTTAAATCAGATAACGGGTTAGTTACCTGTTCCTCAAAGTACTGTCTCATCTTCTTCATTACTTGAATTAGAGGTGAGTCGCTGCTTAAATCCCTGAAGTAGTCGGGATCTATCGTATTCTTTAGAAGTAAGGCAAGCATGCTTCCATTTGTGAAATCCTCAGGGCGGGGATTCGTTTTCCGCTTTTCGTACTGTGGTAGAGTTGCCACCCAGGCAAATAAACTTTCACTCATGGACCCCATCTTTTCGATTGAAAGGCAGGTGTACTCTCCTTCAGATGTCTGAAAATGTAAAAAGTCAAATGTAAAAGCATGAACATTTGTTAAAATTGAAATGTCTTATTTTTTAGGAACATAATTGACATGTTGCAATGAAAACTGAGAGTGGCTATTTTATATACTGGCTAACTAACTACAATGTTTTTATTGCAAAAGATCGTGTCATATAACCAATTAATTTTTTTGATACATGCTTATAAATTAAAGAGTGAGATACTGCATTAAAATGAGTTCCGTTGGTACGTTTCTCATTAAAACTTATCACCTCTGGGGTACGCCTTTATGTGGCACCACGACCAGTGACAGGGGTGCAAAAAATGCAAAACAGGTCAATCGATGCATGACAAAATGGAGATAGCATCTTACGTGATAATCTCATTAACCGAATTAATCAGCTCAGTAGGTAAATGGTAATATACAACATTAGTAGTACATTGTGCACTAAAAAGTGCACGTGCTACTCCATCCGTACGTTGATGAAATCTTGATAATAAATTGCAGTAGTAATCCGTTTGCTTGCCCATAGAATATATATCTAGCGTACCTACAAATCTTGACTTCATTTATATTCTACTCTAATGCCAATTGAAAGCTGTGATAAATTTGATAATAATCCATGCAAATACTAATTTAGGTACGTAAGAAACCATTTTTATTGCTTTTAATTATTACATGATTACGATATGAAATAAATAATTGCTGTTAGAAAAAATACATAAAGAAATAAAATTGTTAAGCTAATGATCATTTGATCGTAATAAAAAACTCCTACTAATATTTACTATTATTGGTAAGTTGGAATAAAAAACTTTAAGTCATCAGCTCTGTAAACATTTTTTCAGTGTTCTGTTATTTTTTCAAAATATTATTAATATTTGAAAATGGCGATTTAAAAAACATAATATTTGTCGATAATGTTTTTTGATAACAAATCTAACCAACAAATCATAATAAAAATACAACTGAGGTGTATACCTATATGGTTTTACTTCATTTTAGAGAGTTCTTTTCGAATATAAAAATTCTACACAAAAATATAAAAATCAATAATTACTTGATTCATTTCAGCTCTCCGATAATCAGAACATTCAGTTCATATTCAACCATGTTTCAAGTTTGCACCAATTGCATTTAGCCACCGAGACTGGTACTGGTTTGGTACAATAATTATTAGTAGCAAATAACGTAGACTGAATAGTTGTGCACTTTTTTCTTTCTTTAAAAAAAAAAACGTACGAGTATAAGTGGCAGGTCCAATACTTTTAACTGAACACCCACTTCATTAATATGAAAAGGTACAGACAGGTGGTGTTTGTTTCTGCTGTCTGACTGAAAACGGAAAACGTGACAGGAATCTGTAGTTACTTGCCATATAATATAGAGATACATTATCATTAAAATCATCTCTTTTAAAATATTTTTTTGCAAGGGAAAATGGCAATTGGCAAGTAATAAACAAACTACCGTGTGTATGCACAAGTATGTAATGAAGAGGGAGGAAAGAAGGTGTAAAAGTAGGTGTATCTTTGTCCTTTCTGCCATTATTACAAACAAGCATCTATCAACATGATGCTAACCTGATGTTATATTAGTTAAGGTGTTATGCTCATAGCTTGACGCCTATTCATTCCGTAAATTCAATACTTAAATTTTTTCCACAGTGTGTGTGTGTGTGCACATATTTGTAATTATGTTTTGCGTTAAACAGCTAAATGTACTACTTTAGTGCATTTTTTTCTTATATGAATGAACTGAGCAAAAAATTTACCAAGTACAAGCACAGTTTCCTTCCTCGTGTAAGCTCCATCCGTAAGTTGTTCCTTGTATGCGTGTGTGATGATGATAAAATGAAAGAAAGAAATGTGTGTGTATATACAATATATGTATAAGTATATATACGACGAACGAACACGAAGCTAACAATACACGAGGTGTCTATGTACTGTGCTACCAACGTCGCAGCACCAACAACAATGATAGTCTCTTGCAAGACGTCAGCAAGGTACACGAGTATGACGATTGACAACGATAAAACCGCTCACTCACACGATATTATTATTCTCTCTTCTCTTCACGCTATAATTTTCTCAAGAAACAATAAAATAATAACAACAATAAGATCATCGGTCTTCGTTTGACAAACCCACTCGATCTTTCAATAGATAGCACACGATTCTAGTTCAGACAGTTCATACTGTAGCAGGGTTTCAGATAATAAGTTATTGTGAAATGTACGTACGTGATTGGCGATTTTCGAATAGAAATGAGCTTGACTATAAAAATGAAAGTAAAACTTGTTGTTAAATGTTGACTTTACATGCACACACAATACACAATTCCACCCAGCTAGAATCAGACAAAAGGGTACTCTACTAGCAACCACAAGATGCTCAAAAAGGATCAAAGAGTTAATTACTCTCCAATTTTATTATTATTATTTCGTTTTCCATCGTACAGAGCGTTCTTTCGCTTCTTTGTTACTAGCACGAAGAATGGCTTGAGGCTTCAACCGTCTTCATCACTGAAACGGCGAATAATGCCACAAAAAACCCATTTCAGCGAAATAATGGCTCAATCTTTAAATACTTCAAGTCTTCAAGAAAATTCGAACAAGATATTCAATAGCCATCAAGCAGCAGCATCATCATCATCATAATATTTGTGCCTATTATTTATTCTTATTTCCCATCGTAATTCAGTACAACTACGTATTCTAAAATGCAAGCTGAAAAAAATCAGCGTTTTCGTGAGGAAAGTCTGCAATAAACTTTCTACTTCAGCCTTTGATATCTGTGATGATGATGATGATGAGCATATACTCTCTACTCTCTTCTGCTGCAATTTTGTGCAAGAATGCATGCACACACACACACACACACATATGCCTGTCTGTCTGCATATTTAGCCATAGGCAATATAATAGTGGTTCCTAAAATCGATTCAAATGTAGTAATTTACTATTCAAACTTTGTATTACCATCATTATATGTGCATATTATATACAAAGTTTAATGGTACATTTTCTTCTTGAAACACAATAGAAGAAACTTGTAATTTACCAATAACATATTAATATTGAACCATTTACGAATATATTATCCTTCCAATACCGCATGTCCTCGAAATCCATGCCTGAAAATTGCTAGATTCATATACGCTACGTGTAAATTATATTCACCTACTGAATACTTCAACAATCGTTCGTGCATTCACCATTGTAATATATGTATTTGCTTGCTTATGTATACAACTGAAAGATCAAAAATAAGAAAAACACTTGGCTTGGCATATCTTCACTTCACACTTATGTGTTGACTCATAAAAAGGCAAAGTAATAACACAAAATATATTTTTTGGAGGCTGTTTGTTGGTTAGCAGTAGGTACCCATTCTTTACATAGGACTACCTATCACCTTCAGTATATCAATATTTTATTCCTTTTAACTTATCGAGTGCGCAAAAGTACTACTCGCCCTTACAAAAAATATAACGCGCATTAAGAGAAGATGTGTGGTGGTGATCAGTAGCTGTGAATGCCTAACAACATTGCACCGCAAACAATAGATAACCTATAATTAGTGTAATTTGTCGATGACCAGCTATATAACCCTCTTCTCCTTATCTAATCTTGCATTTGCCAAACTACATTATTGTTTTTTGCTATTGTTTTTTGTGGGGTTGTGGGTCTTCTTTTCTACGTGTGGTATCTTCCTTTGCTTACTAACCCAAAGAAACCAACGAGCAAAAAATGCGTTTTTAGAATGCACATACCCAGGTATGTGCAACAGTTTGCTACTTATTGATCTCATCAGTTTTTACATACCAGTTTATCATATTTTTTACACACACAAAAATGCCAATAGGAGGAAGGAAGCATTTTTGGTGAACTGATTAGTATTGAATTTTTGATTGTTTGCTAGTAAATGAAATTTTATTGAATTCGATCTATTATATAGAAATATTTATTTCATATTCACATGTTTGTAATTTAGTATTTTCTAAACTGGCGTGTGATTTTTTTTATTTTCACCAAAGTATTCATTATTCATTAAACGACCTAAGCAGACAGTTAACTTTATGAAGCCACTTGATTTGCTACAATATAATATACCTTATATTAAACTTCAATTTTCGCATTCCTGCTATCCATCAATTGCTTCGTGTTACTGACTATAACTTAATGTAGGTATGTACGAAATGGAAAGAGTCAATACTACTTATATATACGCTATACATCGTTTATTTGAAGTGGATGGTCAATAACTGTAATATCAATTATAAAATTATAACCAGCAAGTTACACTCTAAACTATAATGCAAAGCATTGCATAGAAAAATTTGACCAATTTTCTCTTTTTTTATATTTTGACTGACTGACGTGAGTTGTTGATGTCAAAAAACGGTAGTATGTATGTGCTGGCTGCGTTTAGTTGTAAAATGCCAAAAGAGATAAAAAAAATACTTCGGCTTCGTGTTGAAAGCAATCATGTCATTTCAAAATGAAACCGAAAGTGTTCGATTTTGACGAGCTGTTAATAGTCCAACATTTGAGAGTATTTTCCTTCAAAAAATACAATATGCAATTGATGAGATGAAAGTTACCGTAAAGGAAACAGTTTACAGAAATCTGTCATCTTTGCTCTCAACTGTCTATCTCGACAACAAAGCGACATCGTCATCCATCACACTGTACTTACGTTAATTAGCTTATCATTATATATACAATACAATAATATAGTATAGGCCTGAAGCAAAGAAGCAATGAACTTTGTTCTTCCTACAGCGCATCCTCATGTAAAATCACGTACAACGAACAACAAATTGATTAATAGAATATTATAATACACAACAACATTATGTATCCGTAAGGCAGGAAAGCTTCCTTAGACGGAAATGATAACTCAAAAAGCGGATGAAATACATGACATGGTATATGAATGTGAGTACCCAGTACCTATGTATATATTGAATGTATTGTTGTAAGTTATATTATAATACTTTGTTCCTGTTCCATAATAATATTATGATCCGGTTAGATTATACCTACATACTACATATCATGTCATGTGAGCTTGGCTTCGCTTGCCTTGTGCTCATTATTATAATCTCTCTCTCGTTTCTCCGTACGTTCGAAGAATATTGTTGTTAAAAATCCAGAAATTAGTCATGCAAGCATAATCCCACACAAATCGGTTTAACCAACCACTATGATAATGACATCATTCATAATGAAATGATAGTACACATTTTGGATTTGATATGGGGTTCATGCGGGTAAAAGCTAAAAAATTAAATAAATCGTGCATTGTTAAATAAAGAATGGGGAATACTCGCGTTTAATACATGATACCGTACCTAACAAAATTTAAGGATAGCCAGTAAAAATAGAAATAAGAAAAATATGCATGTCCATTGTGATTCATTCCCAAACAACCACAAAAAATGTAGATAACAATTCACAAAGGACTGTTCCAAAGTTCCAAGTAACACATTGTCGGGTTGTCTTATACTATCATCATCGTGGAACAGAATCAGAAGCGAAGCACGCAAAGTATATGACCTTGCTTGATCTTCATCTTTATTGGCACAATTGAAATGTCACATTACACACGGAAAACAACACCATAACTAACGTAACACTGATAGATGATTAATACATTAGCTTTCTTTCAGGAATTCAGTTTTAAAATTTTCAGTTCTATTCCAGTCATGCCAGTGTCATTACAAGAAGGATGAAAATTATTTTCCATATTCACTTTTATACAATATACATAATAAATGCCAGTAAAGTAAAATACAAAAAAGTAGCAACTGTATCTATTTATGTATGTATTTTAGAAGGAACATCAAGCCACCAACACAAAAATCTTTATATGGCTGGAGTGGAGTGATAAAGATGTTGCCACTATCTGTACTACTTTAGAATTCTTGAGATAAGATGATAAGATAAGATAGTTTGAAAAATTAATGTACCAAAACCATCTTGTATAGAAAAACATTTCATTGATAAAAAATGATTACAAGGAAAAATGTCACAATTTGTATATGTATGTATGTATATTATGCTCTAAGTAATATTAACTACTGAACCACTCGAAAAATCACGTGCAAAAATGAAATGGGAACAATAGTTAAATTATGATTACATTTCTTATGACCAACGGTTACTTACTTACCAAAAATGCACTTTCCCAAAGAAAGTAGATTCTGTTGTAGGGTTAATCTTGTTGGACAGCAGACATTAGAGAAATATGTTCTAATATAAAATAGCACATTGCATTGACACTAC
>JAHZMT010003178.1:0-13310 GCA_027743785.1 Sinhomidia bicolor
CCCCAGGTATAAGCCAGTAGATCTCCCAGGATATGACACTTGCGCCCTTTATAGATCCAACATTGCATGCCACTATGATGACAAATGCGCAGATCACAGCCCATCGAAAGAGTTTCCTCAATACCCCGTCAACTCGAGACAGTTGAATTCGGGTGGCGGCGTAGTATCGAAACAGTGTTGAAATCATGAAACCAGTACCAGATGCCATATCCTTGAGAACACTTTCCCCCATCAGCGTAGTTTCACACCAGTATGTAAGTACAACAATAATAAGAGAGTACGAGCGACCAGCTTCAAGAGCGCACCAGAGGCACAGTATCCATCGTAATGGTATCAGAGCTCCACGGAACAGATTAATGCAAAGCTTGTCCTCTACAGAACAGACCAACTCATTCTTCAACACGAAAGGAAAGGAGACAACAAATGTGTCCATATTGACCACCACCAATCCAGTAGCAAATCCATACGATTGCAGACACAAAAAGTAGACACCAAGTTTTAGTAATTTGCTCCACCGTCTCCAGAATTTTTCCTCTTTGGCGACAAAGCAAGCGTTGCTGCTGGATCGACAAAATCTTCGGTGAATATTGTCTAATTGTTGACGTAAGCAGACAGTTGTTTTAATGCATAGAATTATTTCATCTAGGAGGATTGCTATGGCAAAATTTAGGCAGAGAAGTGCTATTAGAATAGTTCCGACTACGAGCCCAATAATGGCGTGTGCAACGTCCCCCAATACGACAGCACATATACAGGAACCAACAGTTATCACGCCAACAATAAGAAACAGTGAAAGGTACCAGCAAACGTAGCGTCGTGATCGGAGTCCCTTGGTTGGGAGGGATTTGGTGTTGCGGTCCCATTCTAGGACCATTGGAATCTTTGCATTAAAATACGAAAACAGCTTTGACATCAGCATAAACAAAGTGTCGGTGTGACAGAGAAACTGTTGACTAGTCATGCTGATTACTGTGTTGGGAGTTTATTTCAAGGTTCAGAAAATGCTTGTGTTTGTGCAGTTTTCAAAAGTCGACAGATTATGACGTTTTGCGTTAATTTTTTCTGATTTCTTCTCTTCAAAGCGGCGACCAAATGGATACTACGTACATGCAGTTTATTTAACAGTTTAAAACATGGAGGATATTTATTGTTTCAATTTTCTTGTAATTTATCAAGATTTAGTTCAAAAATTAAATTAGTTGTTTGAAGGTTAGCTGTCAACGCTGCTGGGTGATCAAAAGGTTAGAAAGAGTAAATGTCAAATTTTAGGCGTCCAAGTTCTTTAGCTAGCAACACTATTCTGTGGTCCTAAATATGCTTTTTTCAAATAATCAGGAAATACTTCACTAAAGCCCTCTTGCACTTTCAACCTTTTTACGAAAAATTCAAAATTGGTTTCTTTTCCGACATTGCTACGTTTTTGTAGAATGCTCTTTAGCCATTCTACATTCTTACTTTAGTGGATTAATTAGTTACAAACTTAAACTAATTTTTTTGTTATACCTCCAGACTTTAATATCAAAAATTTTAGCATAGTTTTAATTCTATGAGCTTATACGCTTTGCGTTGTGCAAGAAGCGTTTATTAGCTATGTATGATGCAGTAGTATCAAATGCTTAAGCCATTATATATAAGCTGCAAAAATACTTGACTTTCAGAACAACGGAAAAGGACAAATTAAAAATT
The DNA here is from genome assembly GCA_027743785.1 of Sinhomidia bicolor. NCBI lineage: Eukaryota > Metazoa > Arthropoda > Collembola > Entomobryomorpha > Entomobryidae > Sinhomidia > Sinhomidia bicolor. The sequence goes on from JAHZMT010003178.1 coordinate 1,687, forward strand.
TTCAAACTAAAACTGATACCTTCATTTACTGGAGAGTAAGCATCTGCTAATATTTATTTATTTTTGCTAAATACCTAGGTAGATAGATAAATTTTACATTTGGCTTCTTAATGGGTTTTCGAATTCGCTTGCAAATTAAATTGTTACACTAAAGTAAAAGCTTAATATTAATGACTTTTGCCGTGTACTTTCTGCCATAGCATAAATGAGAATATGCTTACACACGTCAACAACCATATAGACTACCTCACTTGTACAGCTATTTTTGAATGTAATATCAGGAAGAAACAGAAAATACATTTTTGATGGCAAGAACGGCACAAGTATTTCAGTATTTTCTTATAAATTTTTTTGCATCTGTCAAGTGGCTTGGAACGGCGAATGCAGAGAGCCCACTAATGCATGCACCGATTTGAGTAAACGCAAAACACATTCTTACACCATTTTGTTAAGTAGCAGATGTGGTGCTACTTTTTTGGTACTACAAAATTGCAAAATTTACCATCACATAAAAGTAAATCTGTAATCTTCAAAATTGCTGTTTGAAGCATATTTGTAATTTTCGACATTAGCAAAAAATGCTAAAATAGCATAACAGCGTCTCCTTGTTCATTTGTTATTTTCGTTTGGTAATCCTAAACATTTAAGGAAAAACATTCAGAAACGTCTTTCTTTTAGCATGCAAAAATATTTCTTTTAATGTATTGACTGAGACCTGTAAACACTCTAATAAAGTGCATTACATTACGTTTCTTATTGTAAGTCATACAAAACGCACATCTTCCAGATATAATATGAATGCATACACGTTGAATAATTAGTAGGCGCAGCAGTAAATACCAAGGTAAATTTGGACTCACATCCTCAGAAAAAAATTAAAGCGTTTTGAAAATGACACTAATATAGTAGCAAAGTAATCAAATCTGACATTTTCAAATTTGGTCACCTGTCAGGAACAGCAATGTCAGGTGTGGGATGCGCATGGTCACTGGTGGTGTATGCATGGGTTAAATCGTTGCGTGTATTAAAGTTGGGTGTGCAAATGGCCAAGAGTACAAGATACTTATTGCTTTAACAAAATAACGCACAACACATTCCATAAAGAATTTAATAAATTTAGGCAAACTTCTTTATGCTAGCTGTATGTTTATATACCTATTTAAGTATATTGGGAAAAGTCCATTTTTGGTCTTTTGAATTCCACGTGTTAACAATAATCAATACTCTGTATGATTGCAAAATCGTAATTTTTTGTTGATATTTCTCAACTCCATCATGGAAGCAATCATTATGAAGTGTATAGTTCAAACATAAATACTATAATAGTTATTACTCTCATGATCGCAAGATTGCATTTATCGCAGCAACGGAGTCATTTTGTAGTTTGGTTAAAACCTATAAATTTTTAATTTAATTTAAAATGAGTTCATGTTGCTTTATTATCTCATTACAGATTACAGTAGAAGTGGGGATGATGATGGTTAGTAGAGACATTCAAATAAGAGTTTTCAACCTTTATAACGTTAGTATTTCAACTACTCTGTATAAAAACAAATACCAAAGCACATTGTGCCTTATATTTGTTCAAATTATCCGAAACATGTTTTTGAAAAGTCTTTCTTATCATCAAGCAATACGACTTAAAAAGATTTGTGCAAATTTAATTGAGTACAAAAAAGAATAAAATGATATGCTTTCAAATTTTGCTGAACACGGATATCCGCAAAGTACCCAGATAACTGTAAAAGTTAACTAAAAATCATTAGAATGGAAACATTTTTGAATTTAAAAAAAACTTTTGCTTTAAATGAATTTACCAAAGAATCCCCCAGTCCCCAGAATTAGTACTAAGCGAAAATGATAATGCTGTCCATATTTTACAAGTAACAAACCGACATTCGGTTTCGGGTTTCAGTTGAACATGAATCGCAAATGGAGATCGGTTTTGAATTTCAGTAAAAAACGAAACCGAAAGTCGTATATAAGTTTTTCAATGTATTATATATATATATCTTTATATATATAAATCTAAATTTTATTCTCAACAAATTTGTAATAAAGCCCTAAATTGTTAGCCCTTAAGTACAAAGTCCATTTTAAAATACCAAATCCGTTATAGATACAAAATTAGTGTTCTTCAAAACTGCTGTTTCAGAGAATAAAGCTAATTTTACCATCATAGAAGAAAGGTGTTATCTTCCACAACAACAAAAGTGATGTTGATCAACATCAACATCAGCTCTTTTGCTTGTTGAATTGTAATTATGTGGCGATCAAAAATGGGGTAGATTATTTAAGGGAAAAAATAAAAAATAAGGAATTTCCTTAAAAATTGTAATTTCTCATAAAAATCTTGCGCAAAACGTTTTCAGAGACATCAATCCTTTTTTAAAAGGAAAGAGAACATTTCCGTCGACATACTTTTGACTGCTTATTGCGTAAAAAGATTTTTTTTTGTTTCCTGTTCACGTATACTACGGGCTTCTTTAAAATAATTTTTATTATGTCATTTTTTTAATGTTTCGAGCACACAAAAATGCTTTTAGCATCTCCCTATTATGCATGCACACACGATTTTAGCGTCAGGTGCAGTAAGACCTGACTGGATTTCACTAGAATATTTATATTTAGAAAATTTACATTGCCACATACATTAAATAACTAAATTTACATTGCAAGTTAGTTTAACAATTATGAATTCTTGATAAGTCATGGGTTCATTTCAACTACTTGAATTAGTATGTACATAAAATATTTAAATATTTATTGAAAAGTAGATGTGCGAGAATTAAAATGTGAGTTTATATAGCTATATGGACAAATGCCTAGACTTAATTAATACTTACGGATTAGACTACAAAGCTTCTGTAAGATAAAAGTTAAGTTTACATTACTAAACTCTTTAAAATAAAACTTAACTATTTCCGTTACCGTAAAACCTTAAATTGTTAAAGTACAAAATCTATTTTAAAATACAAAATCCGTTATGGACACAATATAAGTGTTATTAAAAATTTGCATTTTTAAAAGTTGCTGTTTTAGAGAATAAAGCTTATTTTACCATTATACAAGAAAGGTGTTTTCATCAACATCAACAAAAGTGTCAGCTTTTGCTTGTTAAATTGTAATTATGTGGCGATCGAAAATGGGATGGATTATTTGATGAAAAAAATAAAAAGTAAAGAATTTCCCTAAAAATTTGTAATTTCTCATAAATTTTTTAGGTAAAACGTTTTCAAGAAGACATCAATCTTTTTTTAAATAATTTTTTGTTATGTCAAATTTTTTTGAATGTTTTGAGCGCGCAAAAATGTTTTTGAGTGACAAAAGACTTAGCTCACATCTCCCTATTATGCATGCACACACGATGAATATTTAGCGGCAGGTGCAGTAAGATCTGGTTGAACTCACTAGAATATTTATATTAATATTTAAAACATTTACATTGCCGCATACATTAAATAACCAAATTTACATTACAAGTTAGTTTAACAATTATGAATTCTTGATAAATCATGGGTTTATTTAAACTACTTGAATTAGTATGTATGTACATAAATTATTTAAATATTTATTGAAAAGCAGATGTGCGAGAATTAAAATGTGAGTTTATACAGCCATATGAACAAATTCCTAGACTTAATTAATACATACGGATTAGACTGCAAAGCTTCTGTAAGATAAAAGTTAAGTTTACATTACTAAACTCTTTAAAATAAAACCTAAACTATTTCCGTTACCAGTGGATTTTTTTGCTTTTACCCCTTCCACTTTGTGAACAACATGAGGGTGTCAAAAGTGCGATCTTGAATACCATGAAAAAAATCCACGTCTGCACCCTGCTTCAATACAAAATACGCCGAGCATGGTGCGACAAGCTCTTTCATTGCAGCCAAGTGGCGTCGTATTATACGCTGTGGCTTTACATCGCAGATACCTGCGCGGGAAAGTAGAGCTAGATTTCTCTTGACGTTCTGAAGAACATGCTTGCTTTCAATGTTGGCTCTAATAACAAGTTTAAGACCAAAACATGTCAACGCTGAAACGGTCAGGGCTATCCCAGGTATAAGCCAGTAGATCTCCCAAGATATTACACTTCCGCCCTTTACAGATGCAACATTAGTCACCACTATGATGACAAATGCGCAACTTAGAATCCATCGGAATAGATGCGTCAATACCAAGTTTACTCGAGAGTGTTGAATTTGCGTTGCGGCGTAGTATCGGAACAACGTTGCAGTCTGTGAGCCATTACCAGATGCATTTGCCAGATCCCTGAGAACCCCTTCGTCCATCAATGTAGATTCACACCAGTTTATACATATGACAATGAGGAGAGAGAACGAGCGACCAACCTCCATGGCGCCCCAAAGACACAGTATCCATCGCAGTGGTATGAGAGCTCTGTGGAAAAGGATTTTGCAAAGCTCGTCTTCTTCAGAGCAGACCAACTCACTCTTCAGGACCAAAGGAAAGGAGACCACAAATGCATCCATATTGACGAGCACCATCCCAGTAGCAAATCCATACGGTTGCAGACATAGAAAGTAGACGCCAAATTTTAGTAATTTGCTCCACAGTCTCCAGAATTTTTCCTCTTTGGCCACAAAACAGTTGCTGCGGCTGGATCGACAAAATCTTCGATGGACATTATCCAATTGCTTACGTAACCAAACAGTTGTTTCGATGCACAGTATCAATTCATCTAACAAGAATGCTGCAGTTATATTTGAACAGATCATTGCTGTTGCAATAATTCCTATCGCAAACCCAATAATGGCGTGTGCAATGTCACCCAATATTGTAGCACACGAGCCAAGAGCCATCACACCAACAATAAGAAACAATGAAAGGTACCAGGGCACATAGCGGGTTGATCGGAGTCCCTTGGTTGTGAGAATCTTGGCGTTGCGGTCCCATTCCAGAATCATTGGAATCTTTGCATTGAAATGCCAAAGCAGCTTTGACATCAGCATAAATGACGTGTCGGTATGACAGAGTAACTCTTGACTATTCATGCTGATTACAGTATTCGGAGTTTGCATTAATTTTAGTAAGGGGTTTTCTTTATCGTTTGTATCGCAATAGTCAGCAGATTAGAATAGTTTAAATTTTACGTTTATTTTTCGTCGTATTTCTTCTCTTCCAAACAACAACCAAACAGATACTACGTATTTACATGCAGTTTATTTAGCAGCATAAAACATGGAGTATGTATGTATATTGTTTTAATTTTCTTGTAGCTTATCAAGATTTAGTTCAGAAATTAAATTAGTTTTTTGAAGGCTAGCTTTCAACTTTCAAGCAAACATCGCTGCAGGGTAATCAAACGGTTAGAAAGAGTAAATGTCAAATTTTAGGCGTCCAAGTTCTTTAGCTAGCAACACTAGTCAGTGGTCTTCAATATTCTTTTTGCAAATAACCAGGAAATATTCTACAAAACCTCTCTTGCACTTTCAACCTTTATACGAAAAATTCAATATTAGTATCGCTTCCGCCATTGCCATTACTACCTTTTTGTAGGTTACTCTTTTACTTTAAAAAATTGGTCGGTAAATTATTTGCAAACTGAACCGATTTTTTTGTATCGATTAATGATTTATCGAGTTCATAATGCCCCTTATGTGGACTAGATAAGATTGTTCAAAATGATTACTTGATTAGATTTTTAAAATAATTCAAAGTACAGGTAAATAGATTTGAATGCACAAAGTACGTTAGAGAAAACTCAGTAATTTAAAACAAACAGTTGAAATTAGTATGGATATCATTATAGGTATGTGTAAGTAGCAAGTAGTTGTAATGACATTATATCGTAATTTACAAGAGCATATTTGAAACAAAAGACTTGCTCAGAGGTGCTTTAAACAATACAGAAAGACCATTAAAGTAAAGAATGGATGCAAATCCTATTCTCTATTGTCGGTATCCTCTTAAATAAATAGAGTGAAAAATAGGTGCCAACTGCCAAGTATTGAATATAGGTACATATGTAGATAATCGTATAATATTTTATTTAAACTTCATTTAATCTAATCGTGTCTAATCCATGATTAACTCGAATTTAATCACGAATCTTATATTTTTGAAGATTATCTCTAATTTTCGATCAGCTGTGACAACTGCCAAGTATTGAATATAGGTATGTAGATACATACTTCTAGTGGTCGCTTTAGTCTGAGCAACGATCGCATCAAATGGATTGTCCCCATAGCCATGATGATATGGACCACGATAAGAAATCTCCGGATGAGTGCTCACACCCTTTTCTCGAAACAAAAGGGACAAACTTTTGGCAACCCGCTTGAACCTTTGGTCATCAGATGAATCCGAGTAAATGACGGTGAGAGAGTCGCACCATCCATAGTTTAACACAAGACTTGCTACTGCACGAGAAATTGCTGCGTCTGGGGGACGGCTGCGAGAGAAAGTGGGAAAATGGCGCTTGTCCGAAGTGGCTTCATCGCTACAAAACTGTAATAACCATTCAAGATAACAACTGTAAATTATAACCAACATCTTGTAATCAATGTTTACTTGAGCGTATAAAAAGCTCGGTTCATTTTATGACAATAGACCAATCTGCGTTAAAGTGCTGGAATTGCAAAGAGATACGAGATTAGACGGGATATAACAATAGTAAAATACTATTTCCAACCTCATTGCGTTTTTTGTTTTCTTTTTCATAGTTGACCATGTACAAATTGTGTAATATTAGTTTTTATTATATAACCGCCGGTAATTTTCAAACCTAATCTCATATTCCAATAGATGTATACAGTATACATACATCTATTCATATTCCTACCAAATTTATAGTACAATCAGTGTATCAAGTGAAAACTATCTATACACTGCATAAAATATATATATATATGTATTTACATACCTATATATAGAATATTTCATTGAGTGGGCCTTAATTCTTAAAAAAACATTTAGGTATCTTTTCTGGCACACGCTGTTTTGACACTAACAAGAAGAACCGAAAAGCGATGTTTACTTTAAAAAAAGAACCACCGCGGGTCCTAGAAACTGGGACAATGTCCCTCCATTTTGTAAAATTTATCACGTTCTGATGAGACAAATAAAAGATAGTGAAAGTGCATAATATTATATAAAAGTTCATATAACTGTCATAATCATATCACACGGTTTGTATTTTGGAGCAAGATAAACATAAAAAATGCCATTAGTTGTAACAAAATACTCATAAGAAGATCCTTTTGTGTAAAATTAGTTGGTGTGTGAATATGACAGCATTCTAAGAACTTTGCATTAAATAAAACGCTTGATTGTGTACTTGTACATCTAGTCAGGTGGATTTTAATGGAAATGTCAACTGGAGAGAATATTATACACCGTATCTCTCAACAAGTACTTTTGTCTGTTTTGCCCGTGTTAGTTAGGTGCATATGAAGCAGCTAAAACTGCATACTTCTATCTGTAATAATAAAAGTAAAAAGCGTTACAAATTTTAATACACTCAAAACTAACGCTTTTTATTAGAAATGACTTGTGAAGTACCAAACGTTTTATACTGATAAGGATTATTGTGGTGAAAGTTGCTTCCTAACTGGAGTCTATTACAAAGTAATTTTTCATGTTTTACTCTTAAACATTAACATACTGTACCAAAAACAAACTGGAGTCCATTTTGTCCATTTAATGGACAAGGAAGATTAACCCAAAAGCTCGTAAATAACTCACTTGAAATCCAATCTCCAAAGTCAACTAGGATTTTACAGCATACAGAAGTCGAGTCATAGAAGAAGCTAGTTTTTTGTATTATTAAATAAGCTGAACTATAATATGCTACTATATACTTTATAAACTGCTTAACCCCACGGTACTACCTAAATACAGAATTTTTGAGTTTTTTTGGTACAGTCCAGTCGGTAAAAAAATTCTTTTAGGGAGCGACATACCTATTTGTCAGTGGCGTTGAGTATAATATCTACCCAGTTTTGTTTTCTAAAATCATTGCCATATTATTTCATATTTAGTCAGATTGTTATATGAAGCTTAAAGAGATCATTATATTTTACTCAAAATTCAAGATGATCCAATAGTCTCATAAATCTTTAGTGTTGACGATATGGGCCAAAAAGATATAATAAAACTTAATATAGTACAAACATGTAGTTTTATAATGGAATGTCACGAAACGAAGACTTTAAATATGAGTTATTCTTAGGAATATTATTTTACGACCAGCTATCACTGTCCACCAGACAAAAGTGTAAAGTGAAAGAGAAAACAATGACTTTGTTAGGGCACTACTAATAAGATATATGATACATGTGAAAGTCATAAATAAACTCCTAATGATTTTCATAAACGCCTACATATACTTTCTATTAAACCATAATGTCCAAAATATTAATATTGGAATGACATGAATTATGACCATAACAGCCTTATGACGTGCCTATACAATCCAGCCCAGCCTCCAAGTCTTTGGTGACTAAAACAAAAAATGGCAAAGCAAACATTGACTTTGTCCATGTGCCAAAGCAATGTTGTCTATAATCTAAAGCAAGCTTTTTAATAAATCAAAATAGAATTAAAATGAATGACAAAAAGTGCCACCGTATTATCAAAGCTTTTTTTTGTCGATATATGTCTTTTAAAGGAGAACAAAAACTGGTTTACTGCAAAGTACATGACTTGTCATTTTGTCATGTAACGCTGAATAGTGAAATATTTGGAAGAATATTGCTGCAATATTTTCAACATATTGCATATTACATTTACTAGACAGACAGAAGAAACAGTACAACACGGAGCTTTAGCCGATATTTGTAAGATAAAGTATGTACATTGTATCAGGTACTCGGAGAAGTACAACAGTTGGTTGAAAACAAGGAGCGTGATTAACTGGCTGGACATTGAACGGTATGCTGTACGCTGGCACGTTCTCGACGCTACTTTTACAACCTATTGTTGACATATTTTGGAACTTGGGCTTTTTTGTGGTAAAAAAGCCCAGGTATCAACCTTAAAAAGCTCAAACATAGAATCGAATAGAATAAAAAAATACTTTAACTACTAAAACAAAATCAAAATGAATTTATATCCTTTATAATTTATCATGCTAAAAAATTAGTTTACATTGAAATCCGTATTGTAATGCTAATAATGTAGTTCAACTTTTCCCTTCAGCTAAAACTGAGTTAGGTATATACATATGTACACATTAATTAGACTATGAGAAAATGAGCTATCACGAATTTACACATACAAATTTCAAACATATTCATCGAGTCTGAATTTCAGACTCAATTCAGTCGATAGACCTATTCTAATACCATTGATTGAACAAACGTTAATAAGGTTTTATAATTCAACATTGTCTACAATAGGTACGCGTTATTTACCCATAGCCAAAGACAATCTTAAAAGTTCAAAACTTTACTTAATATACCTAAAATATGCCAACTTGCATGAAAAACTTTTAGTGAAACTTTAGATAAGCTGAAAAATACGGCATTTATGAATAATGATATATGACATGTCAGCGTCATTTTCATTTTATTAATTAGTGTCATAAAACCGCAACGTTTTAGTTCAAAACCAAATAGCAGTATAGTAATCCTTGAACACCTGCGTGCGTCATTTATTTAGTGTACTTGAGGGAAACGGGAACCAAAAACATTCATTCATCAAAGTCACTGGTTCAACAAAGATAGACGTTTCCAAGAACCTAAATGTTATTTTAATTCTTGTTATATTATAATGCGAAGATTGGTAAAGATAGAATCATAAAAACATCATAATAATATATTACTTTGACTTTGAGAGCTTGATTACTTTTGAATATACACATGAGTAGTCAAGTTTTCTGGTTTTGACTTACTGAGCAACTTGCCATAAACTCCTGTCCTCATCCCCAAAAGTTTCAGCGACAGTCAAGATGAAATTAATTTTCACTGGGTGGCTCAATTTTTCAAACAATTTTGAGTGTTGCAAAGTATGCAAGGCATACGTAAGCCCACCTGCGATTGTTAAGCCGGGACGGGAGTACTCTTCGTCCCCAGGCTTTCGAGCAGAGCCTATCATGAAACCCATTCGAATGTCGATGTTTAAAGGAGAAAGTTTACCCCCTCCCACACCATTATTGTTATTACCATTTGAATTAGAACTGGAATCTGAAGTTGTCGAAGGGGGATGATGATAATAGCCACCTGGGACGGTTACAAATGTACCATTCCAATGTGGATCTAATGTAAAATTAAGTCCACCGTTGTTATGCATAGAGCCGTCTAATCCAACTCCTGAATGTTGAAAGTATCTCTTGTGATTTGCCCCATTTTCAGGAATAATAATAAGAAAAAGAAAGGCAAAGGATGCTAACAGTAGGTTAACTGCCATATTTTTTACCGCCTTCTATGTCAAGTCTATGAAGAAAAAATATATCTGTCTCTTTTTGTATACTTTGTTTTAATAGTGCACACGTCAAGAGTTTACATGTTCATAGTTTAGCCATATAAGGCTGTTAATATTGAACACTGCATCCTTTCATCATTCATATCACGTTATATTCATTCATTTTCACTAATATGACAGATTGATATAAACAGTACTTTACACATACTCAACTCAAATCACATTTTTTACTCGACCACAAAAGATTCCGTAAAACTGTAAGGATAAGTATGTATGTTTGTATTTCTTCCAGTTGTTGTGAAAGTGGAAAAGCTAAAAGACAAAGACAACCATTTCCACTTACTAGCAAGTCATGCACTCACAAAAGTTCCGTTGATAAAAATTTATGAAAGTCATAAAAACCTCAAGTGATTACACAATACACAACAACAGTGCGGATCGAAAGAAAGCGTAATGTAACAGTAAAAGATTGTAATTTCATTATTGACAAAATGTCTGGGAAGCACATTAAGAAAGATACTGGTTTTGTCTGGCCACGGAACGTGTGAGCTAAAAAAAGTATGTGGTGGCAACTACTAGTCCTCTAAATATAAAACTGTATCAACTTAAAGTAAATAGTGCCTAAACAAAAAATCAGTTTAGTTGCACCGAATAGAACCTTTATTTGGGCTTCGCAAAAATGACACTGTACATTTTCAAGACTTCTTCGACCGAGAAAAGCTTACGTTTTTCATATATGTTATTTCTTGTTTGACAAAAAGATTAAAAAATAAATTTAAGTACCCACTTCACATTTAATGCATAGTATATTAAGTATATTATATTAATTTCAGTTTGCTAAAACCACACACGTTACGTTTGTTAAATTTCAAACGAAAACATTGCAGTGCACTATGCACGTCGACTAGTAATACAAATTCGACTTGCTGTTTGTTTATCAATTTTGCGGATTTAAGTAATATTAATTGACATTTAAAAATATTTTACTGCTGTCCCAAGTATTTAATAACGAGTAGAATGGTGGTAGCATGATTTGCTTGAATTAGTTTCTAAAGTTGAACTGGTCGCCCCCAGTCAGTTTAAGTCTTTTAAAGATAAGTACGCGGATGCTTTCACTTTGCTTTCCCCAAACAAACTGAACTTTGCGAAAGTGAAGCTTCCAACCTAGCGTCTACTTTACCAAAGCTAGTAGTTGCGATAATGTGCAACTCCTAGCTGCCTGGTCTATAGACTCC
>JAHZMT010003179.1:0-12285 GCA_027743785.1 Sinhomidia bicolor
TCTCTCTCTTTCTATCGAAATAGTTTAGATTATTACTTCGTTGTCGGTTGCACATTATTATTATTATTATTACAGGATAAGAAAACCCGTCAGGAAACAGGAAGCGGAATATTTATGCATACGTATTTTATTATTATTATTATTATTGTTGTTCCATTACACCAGCTTTTTCATGTTTTCTGTTATCTCCACCAGCGCTGTAAAGAAGCTGTACAGTGTGTTTAGCGTGTGCGTATGTGTGTCTAGTGCATCATCATTAGTCAGTCAGTATAATAGCAACAACAACAGTGAGTACGCCCGTCACTTAGTCGTCCATCCATTCTGCTATTCTCTTTCTCCGTTCACTTCTCTTCTACCCGCTTGTCCCTCATGCTTCAACAACAACTACTACAACAACAACAGCAATATCACTGCTTATATACTGCTCTCAGCTCACTCAACTCGCCTTATTACAACAATACATCGACTTCTTCTTCTCTTACACAACAAAAACTTCTCCCTCTCTCTCTCTATCAGTCAGTCAGAAAGAAAGAAAATATATATGTATCCCTGAAGAAGATGAATGGTGTCAAAAGAAACGATATTTTTGCTTCCCTTCAAGGAAACGCTGCCACTCAACCAGTACCATACAAACTTTTATTTATACACATATATCACCACACACAGTCAGTACACTAGACTTGTATTTCTGCTTTTCTCCATTTTTTTCTTCTGCTTCTTTCTTTCGTCCTTACACCATCGCCATTACACTGTCATCCTCTTTCTTACACATGCCATTTTCACCGTTCGTCATCATCCTACTAGTAGACTAGACCAGATATATAGACATATTATTATTATTAGATGTGCAATATTCGTTTTTATAACAGTTTATTTATGTACAAGCACGTTGTAGCAACAGAGCAGAGAACTGAAAGGGATGTGCTGTTGAATATATATGACGGTGGTGGTGGTGATGATGATGACAAGCACAAAAGAAAATAAGACATGAATGGATGAGCTCTGAATGGTATAGGCAGGCAGACGATAGTATGAACGACATTTTTTTAGCTCCAAGGTAAAAAATAAAGTGTACGTGTGGTGTGAGGTGATTGTATGGTGGAAAGTGGTAAAAAAAGTATGCATAAGAAGATGATGGTGGTAGTAGTAGTAATAATAATAATATTGTTGAGAGAGAAGAAATAGTCCATGTTGTGTTATAGGGCAAACAGGGGGTAGGTATGTAATATGGTGCTGATGGATCCAAATAATATTTTTATTTATGTGAATATTCTCAACAAGAACAGGGGAAAAATATTGAGACGATTGCTGAGTGAAAAAGGAAGCTGGAATTTTGTGCTGGTGGTGGTATAAAGGTAAATGCGAGAGAGAGAGAGAGGGGGTGAATGAGTATAGTGCCATACAACAGCAGCAGCATTATTATTATTATCATCTTCATCGTATTCATCGTTTTTTCTCAAACAACACAAGAGCAACGGCATCATCAAAATTCTACGCGTTTCGGCCCAAATCTACGGGGTAATGTGGGCAAATGCCTGTTTCGCACATTTTTATTTAGCCGGAAAAGAAAAAAAGGAAGAAGAAGGAAGGAACGTAAAAAAAGAAAAGTACGTGAGGTGAAACTGCGATATGGTATTAGAAGTTCAGGCAGTTTTGTATATACTCATGTACATGCACGTGTAATATACATACAAGGCATTTAACACTTGGTATAATAAAAAGAGTGAAAACTGTACACCTAGGTATGTATGCACCTTATTGCTGTATGAATACATGTACATTCATATATTTTTTTTCATTTTCGCCTTGATACAGTACAACCGAATAACCTTGCGTTTTGTTTAGGATGCTGCTACTGTTATAAACATGTTACCTTCTTAATAATAGTAATAATAACAATAATAATGAAACAAGTTTTTTTTATCCTTCTAGAAAGTGGAAACTCAAAGAAGAAAACAGCTTTCTTGGCTCTTTCTCTTCGACGAAGATGATGATGATGACGATGAGGACGACGACGCCGACGACGACGAGGACGAGAGAAAAAGGAAAAACAGCGAGTTGCTGATTACTCCTTTTTTTCTTCCTAATATACTTGCTTTTCTCTTCTGCTTCTTCTTCCTCTTCTTTTTCTACTTCTTCTTATGCTGCTGTTCCGTTTTGATCTGTAAAATATATAACACGTATGCATATAACATGTATACTTATTATTACCATATATTCTACAAAAAAATATATATGTATTTTTTCTTCTTCTGTTTCTTTATATATTGTTATTATGCTGAGTGTATATTTTTTGTCTCTGTTCTGTCGCTACTGATGGTGATGCTGAGGTGGCTACTTTTCTCTCTCTCTCTCTCTCTCTTTGAGTGTTCTACCGCCGTCGTATTACTCTTTTCTCAATGTATTCATATAGGTACATTATTTGTGTATTTTATGGTCCTACTTCTTTTTTCCTTTTTTGGCTAAAAGAATGAATTTTGACGGTGATGATGAAAAAAATACCACTTTCTTCTTCTGCGTCTTTTGGCTGCCCTTTCTTTTTATAAATATTTTCTGCTTTCTCCAGCGTCTTCACTATAACAAACAGTTGTACCCTTTTAGTATAGTATTCTTTCCGGGAGAAAGTAACATTATAGGTGCATATACAAAAAACACACTGACTGACTGTGAGTCGTTTTTCTTTTGGTATAAAAAAAAGAAGAAGGTTTGTTGTTGATTACTACTTTTTTCTGTTTGTGTTGTTGTTGTTGTTGCTGGGAATATTTTTTCTGTCCTCCTATATTTCTTCTTCTTCACGCCTTCTAACCTTCCCTTTTTCCGCTCAACAGCCGCAACAACTGCTGGAAGATCAAGAAGAAGAAGAATAAAGCTTTCCTTTTTTCTTTTGTATAGTGCGGGTCTGTGTTTGTGTATCACACGGTAGATATATTTATTTATATATTCAGTGATCCGAAAAGAAATGAAAAAGAAGAAATCCTGAAATGTTTATTTTGCTCTTAACCAACCACGCTTTCTGCTTCACAAAGCATATAGTTATTGTATGTAGGTATAACATTGGCTTGGCATTAATATTGAATATAGGTAATATGTAATAATAATAATAATAATCTTCAAGATTCAATAACAAAAATGGTTGAAAAAAATAAGTTTGCCTTCTGCTCCTTTTCTGATTGTTGAGGACGATAATCTTGACAAACCTATACCACTTCTTATTTGTCTTTTTTTACTTCGGCGTATAAGTATACAGAAAATCTATTTTTTGTCTTTTTTTCTACTTACTCACTCGGCTCACTGTCTAAACACATTACAACAAACAGATATCAGCAAATCTCTAAAAAAAAGTATGTGGTATGGTATGCTCTCCACTTTTGTTCTGTAAGTAACTGGAGCAATTATGTGAAAACTTGAATTATTGATGCAATAAACATGCTCCACTGCTACTACTTGCTTGCTTCTGCTATTTTTTTCCGCCTGCCCTTCTATTTTCACTTGTTCTCTCTTCTTCTTCTAATGAACAAGTACATACTTTTTCTTTCTACACTGCTAGCAGTTTGTTCTCGGGCTAATGTAGTCGTAGCGGTGGTCTGTAAAAGTAAGTAAATCGAAAGAAGAAAAAAATCTTCTCTTCCCTAAAAAAAGACAAGAAAAATACGATAATGGACTTGTAGACCGCACAGCTCTTGCACTTTATGAAGGGAGGAATATCACCAGATATATGAAAAAGAATAAATTTATTTATTTTTTCCTTCAAGTTCAACTCTTTTTCCGCAATTGTACAGCCACGGGCATGATCATCATCGTCGTCATCATTACTCTCATCAATTTCAGACAAAAAAACTATAGAAGAATTTCTTGTTTTGAGCAAAGTGTTGGCGATGGGGTATATTACACTTTTACCAGTACACCAGTAATAGTTTCTATCAGTTTTATCTTCGTCCTCTCCCTAGTCTAAATTTTCTTGTTAAAAATATAAAAGGAGTTTTACTATAACATATCGAAATGTATATTTTTTGTCCTATGTGACCGCACAAATCTTTTTTAAAGTCTTTGCGTTGAACAAGTGTCAGTGTATATATTTTTTAATAGTTTTTTTCTTTATTTTTTCTGCTACTTGAAGAAAAAGAAGAATATACTTACTTCTTATTAAACCATTTCTTTTCACAGAAAACTTAACGCAAAAATAGATTCTTTTCTATTTAAAAAAATGCAATTCGCTTAATGTATTTTTTACATATTTTATTTCCAACGTTTTCAACAGTCGGTTCTACTTTGTTCACGTGTGACTTGCACTAGACAAAGCATTGCAGAAAATGCAATTACAGCTATTTATCATGTGTATTTTGATCAACAGTCATTATCATCATCCCTCTTTATAAAAACATTTAAAAAGTTTTTTTCTTAATTCTTTTCTTTAAAAAAAACTTCTATCTTTCTAATTTCACCACAATGACATCATTTTATTTTTAGAGAGATAAGCGCTCAAAATGCATATTTTTTGTTGTTGTTCCTTTTTTTGCTCTGTAAATTTGTGAAGTTAAATTATAGCCGTGCTAATAACCGATCCGGAACGGACAGCTCACACTTGAAAAAATTCCTTGTCTTTCCTGAAAAATCTCACTTTTCTGTTTCGTTCTGTTTTACGCATTAAGCACCATGATATAAACCGTGTCATCATCATCAGCAACAAACAACCACTACTGCCATCATGATGACGATCATCATTTTCCAAAAAAATGTATATATTTATCCTTGTGTGTGTGTGCCTGCAACTAACTTTCAATCTTTTTTTTTCTCTTCACACATTACAGCTTCACAACTGCTGGCGTACTTTACATTTTATACACAGTCATCACACGACGACAAAAAACAAGAAACTTTCATCGTTTACATCACCACAGCATTCAACATCACAATCATCATCATCATTACAACATTTACTATTTTTTGCATTAAATATTTGCCTTCTTCTTTCTCTGATGTAAAAAAGTCAGCTAAAAAAATTTATAAGTTTTTTTACCCGTTTTGCTTTAATTTTTGTCAACCAGAAAAGCAAGTCATGGGAAGAAGATGTATTATTATTATAAAGCCTTTTTTGCAAGAAAAAAGGATTTTCAATGAAAACTACAACTGTTTCTTGAAACTAACACTACACTAACTTATTTCTGTCCTTTTTATACTCAAGTACGTAAACATAAATACACACAACAACTTATTTTTTTCAGATAGAAGATGAGATGAGTCTTCTCAAACAAGAGATTAAACGAGTGAGGAAACAAAACCGGCAGCAACGTTGCTTATTATTATGATTCAACAAAATACTGCTGCCATGCAGCACAAGTTGCACTGTACCGTACTGACAAATACACACACAAGTTTTTGTTGGCAATTTTTTTTGGCCACAAGGAAAGGAAGAAAAATAAAGTTTCACAAAATCCCTCGGAAAAAAATACAAGACTTTTTTCTTGCTTTTTTGCTAGAAAGCTGTCGAAATGGTATTTTATATGTTGTTGGTTGTATTAGTGTCGTAATAATATACACTGTTATTACTTTTACCACTGGTAAGAAAAAAACCCCAAACAACTTCTTCTCCTATTTCTTATTTCTCACACCGTGCCAGAGTATATATTTTTTATCTTTAGGCAAGCAATTTACTGTTTGGTATTGATAGTAAGAATCTTCTTCTACTGCTGCTGCTACTGCACAACAACCATAATAATAACAGATGAACTTTGTCTTTACTTTTTTAAGCACTAATACGGCCGCTGCTGCTATTACTACTTGTTTTGATCATTACAAATTTTAAGTGTGCCATTGCACTGCAGTCTCTATATGTCTTTCTCTCTGTATGGGAGAGTTTAGTTTTTTTTCAATGTGAAATTATTTCACTGAAGAAAGAAAAGTAATAACTTTGCTAACACATACACACATACACACATAGAGAGAGAATTTTTTTCCTTTTATACCTTGTTGAAAAAATAAAGAAAATTTTCTGGGAGAAGATAATAGGAAGGGAAAGAAACAGCTAGTAGCACCACGACAAAAAAACTTCCACCACTACCGGATGGTTTATAGCTGTCTTCACCCCACGAGAGCTAAAACCTTACTTGACTCTGTTTGTGGGAGCTGGTGAGTAAAAACCTGAGCAAGTAAGTAAGTACAGCAGAAAGTAGAAATAATGCAGAGAATGTGCATACTTTTTTGCTGCTGCCACTATACTGCTTCTGCGACTGACGAGCTGAGTCACAGAGAGCGTGTGTATGTGTGTGTCTGTCAGAAACAGTGAGTTGAGCTAGACTGGTGGCACAGCGAGCTTTTTTCTCTGTTTTTCTGCTGCTGCTGCTGCTGCTAGAGTAAAGTAAGTAGTAGTCGTCGTCGTATGATATTATATATACTTTTTCTCTTTTTTTCTCTCTGATTTCAAAAAAAGAGAATGAGTTGCTGCTTCTGCTATTGCTGCTAAGCTGGCTGTTCCCTGTTGAATTCGCCAGAGAAAAAAAAGATGTGACTCTTATGTCGCTGCTCTGCGTGTTATGTGTGTGTGTGTGTGAACGAGCGAGCGAGTGAGCTAGTTGAATTGAGTAAATGGCAATAGCAGTCAAGTCACTACTAGTTTTGTGAGTAGTGGCGGGGCAATAAAGACTTGTCGCTTGTGCGGTAGGTACATACGTACGTACGTAGGTAAGTACATATATGCACGTAGGCATAATAGATAGGTATAAGTTCATATATGCATTGTGTGTGTATTATATTGCTTTACAAACTTGAGAGAAAAAGAGAGAAGAGAATGGAATGGATATATTTACCTAGAGCGTACAATCTGAAAATTTTTCTTTTCTTTTTTCAAATAAAAGGAAATAATGTTCCATTCGCGTAAAGCCACATTCTATAAGAAGGAAAAAAGAGTTGTAGTAGTAGTATGTAGTCACATGTAATTCAAATGTACTTACTTGAGAATAATAATAGTAGTAGCACGAGGACGACGAGTACGATGTCGACTACTACTACTACTACTTACAGTTTTAATGTAACACACGTATATCTTGTCTCTTTTTTCTGGTGTACGACGACGACGACATCGAGTGTGCAAGACTCTCTTTCTCTTGTTCATACGTTCACTTAACAAAAATACAAGCGGACAGGGACACTTTTTTTCTTCAGCGAATTGTAAAGTAGCTTCTTTTGCTAGCAATGAATACGGCGAAGAGAGAATTTGTGAATATTATTAGGGATTCACAGGATCCAATCCATTCAAAAAGAGAAGCAGCACCAGAAGAAAAAAAACCTTTCTTTCTATTTTTTGAGGTTTTCATCTAATATTTTTTTATTTTATTTTACTGTTGCCTACTTTTACTTCCCAACTCCACAGGAGAAAAAAATATATTTCAAAGGGAGAAAAATTTTCTTTTTTTGTGAATATGCATTTTCTACTTTGTGGAAAACTAAAAAAGTAATAATAATAGTAATAATAATAGTGAGGTAGTAGGCACACTTATATTTCTCTCTCTATTTGCACTAGTACTCCTCCTCGTTGTTAGGAATAATATAGAAGAAATGACTTGGTATGAGCAAGCACTGCATTTTTATTCAGAGTTTTTTATTCGCTTGCCTTTTTTGCATGTTGCATGAAAAAACAGAAAAAAGAATGAAATGTGTGGCGAGCAACAGCGACTAGCATTCAACCTGGCAGCATAGCATGAAGAAGAAGAAAAAAAGAGAAAAATGTGCTCAAGTTGAATTGTTGAATTTGTTGAATGTATCTCCGCTATAAATATTACTGCTGCTGCTGCTATTATTTGCAACTGCTTTACTATTAAACTATGCGTACGCTCTTCTCTTTCTCTCTCTCTGTATATATATTTTTTCCTTTTTATTTTTGTATAATATGCGGCAAGAGTAAATTCACAAGAAGCAGTAATGCCAAATGAAATGCAATGAATGGCAAATTTAATTCGTGACGACGAATGTGAAATGTTTCAAAAAAGCCGGTTTTTGGATTTTTTTTCTCATCTTTGTTGGCCTGCCCGAGTCAGCTCATACACGGTTGTATGTTTGCTCCTTGTTGGCTCACAACTCAAAAACATGCTCCGTCGTTCTCTCTCTCTCTCTCCCTTTCTTCATGTGTCCCACCGTACTACTTTTTTTCTTCGCTTGGCATGATATTTACAGTGAAACAGCAGGAAACGTTGGATCACCACCTTTTTTTCTGCTCTAGGAAAAAAAGCTATACCTCTGCATCATCATCATTCTCAACCAGCCAGCCAGCAGCAGAAGCAGCAGCAGCTTACATGGAGAAAGGTGGAAAAGTTGAATGTGAATGACTGCGTTATAATAACTTGTCTTGTTCTTTCTTGCTTTCATCTCCGTTGTCTCTTACTGTTTTATACTTGCACGCATTCATCATCATCATCATTGTTTACCGAGTTTAGTGAATATATATACCCATACGTAATGTATGTGTGTATGTACGTACTATCATGTACTCGTTTTATTTCCAGCGTTCGCCGCAGTTTTAAGGGTCTCCGTGCGCCGTTTCATTTTCCCCCTCTTTCCATACTTATTTTTGTTTTTACTTTAACTATTTACTTCCAAAAGGTAAATATCCCAAAATAAAAGAGTCTCTAAACGACGCTTACTCTCTCTCTCTAAAGCAATAGCAAATAGCAACGATAAATACATAAAACATATAATACCAGAAATACTGCTGCTCGTTTTCTGTAAACGTAATAAACCGTAAGAGGAAGCAAGGAATGTTAACGTAAAAAAATGGCAGCTAACTAGTAAGCGTATTTTCTACTTGATGTAAGTTCAGTCAGCAACCCCAGCAGTAGTAGAAAAAAAGACAAAAAAGTTTTTTTACTTGATCCATTGAGAATTTTTTTTGGAGAGGAAAAAAATGTTGGTTGCTGTTGCTCACTCTTCTGATATTCTTATGAAGCGGACATACATATATTCCGGCAACTGTAGCGGAAGAGCCAGGGAAGGATTTGTGTTGGGTTGGATGGAATATGAAAAAAAGGAAGTCTCAAGGCAGTAGAAAAGCCAGTAAAGGTTAAAAACTATTACGCTGTTATATACGCTTACTTACTTTTTTCTACTTTTTTGCTGCCACGTTTGTTTGAGCATGTTTATTACTACAGTTTTTGTTCATCTAGTACAGCAGCAGCTTTGAAAAGTTTGCTTATCTTGTTGCATCATCATCATCATCGTCGTCGTCGTCATCATTATCATCATCTTGATTTTTCTTCATGCTCGCTATCTCTCTCTCTCTCTGGTCTTTTATGTGTCATTCCATATATAGAATGCAAACTACATACTAAACTGGTGCTGATGGCAATAAAAATGTACAGGAAAAGTGTTTTTAAAATGTTCATTGTATACAGCTTTCTATTATATACATCTTTTTTCGTCTTTTAAACGCTTTTTAAAAGCATTCCAGTTTAACTGACTGGAAGCATTGTATTCGAAAAGAAAATTTTTTTGACATACTTTTCTTTATGCGTCACATAAAATTCCCGTTCTATATTGCTTTTTTTTATATTTTGTCGTTTTATTCTGTATTCGTAAATACTGTTGTACTACTGAACTAGACTAGACAAGAAAGAAAAATGTATCAAATCAACATGATGGTGGTGTATTGACATTAGCAAAATGATCACAAAAAACAGAATGAGGTGCGTTTGTACATAACATGCATGGCAATCAACAAAGACTTTCTTGTTCACAATAATATGCAGTTGTTGTACAACATCAAGTAAATTTACCATATGTAATCTATCTTATATGCTTTCAGTTTCTTTGTTTTGTTAAATTTTACATAGCATCTATTCATTCATTCATTCACTCATTTTCTTGATCTCTTAAAAATATACAAGAATGTACCTTCTCACCATCAACACATTTAAACTACGGGTACGTACGCTACTCCCTCAGTTTTACTTGAATCTATTCTCCTTAAATGCAATAATAGCAGCCACAAGGCTATTTTATGTTTAGAGTGGGTTAGCAGCAGTAAAGGGTAAAAAAATGTAACAGTCCCGTGTGGTACAAGCACGCATATTTTTTTCTCTCCCTCTCTCCATATTAGTAACTAGTGGGATGAAGTATACCAGAACTACGCACAGATGAGAAAATGAAACGGACACGATGCTTTACTTTTTTTATTCTTCATCATGTCTGCGACTATGTAAGGTGCACATGTTATGTTTTTTTTGCGTAAAAGAAAGTACATACTTGACACCATACACGTTTAATATAAAAAAACACTACCTAAACAATACGTGTATATCTAGCAAAGCTGCCACATTTTTAGTGCGTGTTACTACTTTACTTGGTATTTTTTTCTTTTTTTTATATTCAGCCAGTCGACAAGAAAGACACATAAACTAACACGACTCATGACATGACAAGTTCACCTCATAAAACTCTTATTTGCTCAAGGAAAGGGAGTAGTGGAAAAAAGGAGAATAGGAAGAAAAAAGAGCCTTCTTTGCTTTACTTACTTTGTTCTTATAAACTTACTTACAATGGGATTACGTATTAGGTTATTACTCTAGCACCACCACCACTACTACTACCATCATGGTCTTGTCGCTCCAAAAAATAGAATGAAACAGATACATAAATATTATGTCTATCTATCTATCTATATAAAGCAGATACTAAACGTGAGTAAGAAAAAAATAGGATCGCGCAATATGAATGAGAAAAAAAGGCTACAATGTTTTACGTTTACAACGAGTTAACTTGCACTATGCGTTCTTTCGTTTTTCCTTGGAAGAAAGGAAACCCAAAAGAGAAAAATGAAACAAGTAGTAAATACTTTATCCCTACATTACACACTACTACACCACCACCATCGATGGATGCGGTGTAATACACAGGAGCGATTTTCGTTTATTATTTTCTGTCGTCTTGTCTGTCGATAGCAACTAGTCAATATTCCTCAGTGTCTACCGTACACAAACACACATACACACAAAGCGTTATTACCTCCGTTTTTATTCTTTTATTATTTTTCTTTCGTTTTTCTTGTTTACTCTTCCCTTTTCTTCTTCTACTTCCCCACTATGTATACTATCGCAGTCATTATTATTACTCTTTTTGTTATATTGACACTATGCCGTGTAGTTTTAGAGAGAGAGAGAGAAGAGAATGTGATAGATAGATAGAAACATAAATTCGTAAAAGTATTTGTGTGTGTGTACTTTTTTTCTTTTGTAACAGCAGCCAACCAAGTAGTAGTAGTAGTAAAGAAGAGAGAAAAAAGTAAGAAAAATATATAAAGATACCGATCCAGTTTTGCTGCTTTTTCTTCTGCTCCCTCCGTAGCACTTTGCTTTTTTCAAAAGAATATTTATTTCTTCACGTTTCCTTTCAGCATTTTCCACTATTTGCCGACTACGTTTGTTTTCAACAAGCTCAACACAATACACACCACTACTACTACTGTGTGTAGTAATATGGCAGTAAAAGTTTTTTGGCAAGGGTTTCCTCCTCCACCAAAAACTTCTTGTACTTCAAATCCTACAACTGTACAAAACCAAGAATCGGCATGGCATGATGATGATGATACTGCTTGGGAGCATCAAAGAGGAAGAAGAAAAAAATACGAATTGGATGGAACGGGACGCAGAAAGAAATATAAGTAGAGCAGCAAGCTAAATGGCTTTCCTATAATCATGTTATTACCGTTGTGGGTCCAATGAGTATTTCCTTGTATTTATATTGGAAGAAAAAGCTGTTATCTGTATAATTGTATAATATTATCAAAGCTTCCTTCACAACGTCAAAAGTCTAAAAAAATATTGCTGCAACTGCATATATGCTTATATGTATATAAAGATATTTTTGGTAACGTATATAAGTACATAGTTTGATAATTTAATTATGTAGGTCTGTGTGATTCTAATTGTGGGCGGTGCATAATGCACAAATTTTTTTACACAATCAATGGGAAAAAATACATTCTTTGCGGACCTCAAGAGAAAATTCTATTGATGGTATGATGTAGTAAAGAAGATGATGCGAGGTCAAAGAGTAGGTGATATCATGAAGAAATGGAAAATTGTTCTCTTGAGTTTAATTTATGAAAAAATATTTTATAGTAGTGGATATAGGTAGATATATATCCATATATATTGAATTTTTTTTTACGTAAGAACAAATTAGAGGTTTAACAACTGTTGTGGTGGTGTTTTTGTAGAACGCTGTTGGTGTTCTGTAAAATGTGAAGAATGGGTGCACGTCGCTTGCTTCTCGTGCGGTGGTAGTTTACTAATGTGATAG
>JAHZMT010003180.1:0-10600 GCA_027743785.1 Sinhomidia bicolor
TCTCAATTGTTATCAAACGAGAAGTGAGAAAGGAGAAAATGAGAAATGAGAGCCCTCTCAATTCTCAAAAAATGAGAAATGAGAATAAATTTACATCTCTGGAGAGTACTCAGTGGGGGGATTATATATTTTACTTCTTTGAACTTTGTCCTTCAAACTTTTCAAATTTTAATAGAGCATGTAATCAATACTGACTTGTATTTTTAAATTTTGTAGGTTTTAAACAGCTATAAAAATATTTTTGTGGAGAAAATGTCGATTTCAGGTTCATCTTCTGTATCGTTGTCAATAAATGTCGAAGACAGTTTGCGTTCGACTGCAGAGCTAGATAGGGAGGCAAGTGCTTCAGACGTCAGCAATAAGTCGTATGATTTCTCAGACAGTGAAGAAGACGAGGATAACGAATATGTCCGGTTAAAGTTGAATGGAAAAATTAGAGAAGTACGTAAGTATTTCAGTCGCAGACTAGTAAAGCTGAAGAAAAGGATAGAAATGTTAGAATCAAAAACTGCTGACAAAGATTACATGGAAGTTTCACACCACCAGTGCCTTGTCGATTTTCTTGTGCCCCTTTATGGATTAGAGGCACTAAAACTTGGTTTCTTTGAGGATCAGTGGGTGAAGGATGAGTTGGAAGAAGACGTCCAAATCATTCAGTGGCATAGATATCAACTAACCCAAAAAATGGGGCAAAATGAGAAATGATGTACTCATCGAGATCGGTGCAAATATGCAGAGTTTAGACCATTTTATTTTTTACCACTGGGGGCGGGGTAAGCGGAGATAAGAAACGAGAGTAGTATCATTCGATTCCTCTCGTCAAGGGCTATCTCTCATATAAATTTCAAAACGATCTGTGGTGCCCAGTTTTCTTCATCTTAACCCTACTGAATCCAATGTACGATTCCAATAATATTTGGAAATTATATACGTCATTGAAGAACTTGGAAACAGCAGCGTTTCATAGAGATGAACGTTTTGCTAAAAAGATAAGATATTCTAGAGATGCACTACAGACATAAAATCATTCAATGTAAACTATTTTAAATTATGGCTTTTAGCGAAAGACGATGTATCATTTAATGAAAATATGGTACGATTAATGCTAGAATTCATGATTCATTATATCCAAAATTATAGTTTATGTCAAATAAATACTACAGTTTAAGTATAGTGTAGATAGCAGTAAAATTAAAATAATATAAATAATGTATTGTTTTCAGCTATTTAGGTAAGTCAAATATGCGTTTTGCTTCATGATACCATCTAAACAAGTAGATAATATGTAAACGCTTAAATATTAACATTTTTCAAACTTCCACTGTAGTATTAGGCAGCTTCATAGAGTAGCTGAATGGAAATTCTAACAATTAATATCTATTAGACATTAGAGAGTAAGAGTAAGCTCCAATTCCAAACAAATACAGACAGCATCTACGTTAGTCAGTATAAGTAGTAATCAGCCACAGCAGGCAAGGTACATAGGTCACAAGTGGTTAGCGTAAGTCGTAAGTAGTAGTTAGTAGTTATCAAGATACAAAAACTAGGATGACGTTGAAAATCTATTTGTACTATCCAAATTTGACGCTTGTTTTTTGTATACTTTCCAGTATATTAGCATCTGTCAGAGTGAACAAAGTTTATCAGCTGTGGTAGTGGTCAGCCAGTTGCAGTTGATGTTGACGATGATGATGTAGGTAGCACTGTAGCAGCAACAAGCCAGTTTGTAGCAGCAAGATTGATTCTAGAGGGAGTTTTCGTGTGTATTTAATTTAGAAATATGTTGTTCATGCTCATTATCATCGTCAACAACTAGTCATCGTCCTGCTGGACCAGACACTGTCATACTAGTTAATTATCTAGTGAAAAAACCTTGTTCTGTGGTTGTATACTGACCAGCAATATTGTCAAGAAGATTTTAAAATTTGGTTGCTATATTAAAGTTGTAATACTTGTACGTTGTAATTTTTATAGTGAAATGAAAAGTTGATTGATAAAAGTAGTTGTTGTGTATATACTGTATTTATCTTAAGTTTTTAATCTGTCATCTTTTAGTTCTTTTAAAGTCAATTTTCATGTCAGTGCAGTTGACGACAGCCGTTTCAGTTTGGTGGTTGTCATTTTGTTAAGTAATTATTGGTTAAATTGTATTAATGATACTTAATCGTCAATGAGTTATCACCTTACTGTTGATTATAGTTGAAACCATGGCTGATAATAGGGTTTTCATTGTTTTGTTTTGTGTTGTTGGATTACTGTGTACGTTAACATCCAGCAGACTGGTAAATCGCCAATCTAGCAGAAATAATCAGGTTTTTACTGTACAGTTTCCTAGTATCGAAGAGGAACAGCGTCAGTATTCAATATTGTCATCTGAGGAGGAAGAGGAGTCTAATGAAAATGCCGATAACCAAAAGCATCTTGAGCATACAAATGCTGGAAACCACATACCACTTGTCTATTGGCATGGAATGGGTAAGTACAAACTTTCTGTTACTCTTATCATTAACCTTCCGTTTGCGGTAAATGTTTATATTCGATGAATTTTTAAAAACAATGTATCAAAATTATCTCAATTTAGGGGATACAGCAGTTCATGTAAGACATTCCCTTCGTTTTATTGAAGATGAGCTACCAGGCGTTTATGTGAAATCTATTGAAATTGGTTCATCCATCCCAGAGGTAAATTAACAATTTTAAAGGATTTCAAGTTGCTTTTCACCTTTTAATGCCGAATTTTCAATTTTATTAAATGTCAAATAAGTAATTTGCACTGTGGTACACAGACTTATAATTTTAAATATTTTTGTTTGATATGGACAAGATAAGATACGCATACTTATAAATTTCTAATCACAGTTTTTACATTGATTACAGACGTGCCGTAGCACAAAGATGTCCCGAACCTAGAATGTTAAACCTAATATCACTTGGTGGTCAACATCAAGGTGTCTTTGGCCTTCCCAAATGTTCCGCTCCCAAACAACAGTGGTGTGAAATTATTGATAAATTACTAACACATGTCGCGTATGAAAGGTATAAATGCATACAATTTGAGTGTTATATTAAGTGCAAATTATGGTGATCCATTGTTTATTTGTGATAAGAATTTTTTGCTAACTGATATAATTCCATAATATGTACTGTAGTTCTATATCTGTTAATTGTTCAATTTAATGTATAATTCATCATCAAAATGACAACTTTACATGCTTTAAAATGAAGATAAGGAGTTAATTTTTTAATGCTTTTGTTTCATATTTTGTTGTATTTAATGTAAATAGCTGGGTACAAAAATTCCTTGTGCAAGCTGAGTATTGGCACGATCCCTTTAAACAAGAGGAGTACATAAACAACAGTGTATTTATTGCCGAAATAAATAATGAGAAGGTAAATTAAAACGGCTGTTTAAACATGAATATACCATGTTGTTAATTAATTTAGTTTTTATGCGTGTTTATGAAGTATTTTTGTTGAAAATATAATTAACAGGTGAAGAATCCTACTTATAAAGCGAATCTTCTCAAGTTGCAAAATTTCGTAATGGTCCTCTTTGACAGTGACACAATTGTTCAGCCAAAAGAGAGTGAGTGGTTTGGGTTTTATAAACCAGGCTCTGTTAAAGAAATGGTTGCTTTACAGGATTCTCCACTTTATCAAGAAGTACGAATAAATACATTAAAAAGATAAAAAGATTTTGCTTTAAGGGCTCTATCGGCAAACATGAGTGGCAAAAATGTCAATTGCATTAATATTTTATGGATGCGATTCTTTATTTCAGGATTGGCTTGGCTTAAAAGAAATGAATGAATCTGGGCGGCTTCATTTTTTGTCAACTTCTGGGGATCATCTTCAATTTTACGAAGGAATGGTTTATTGAACGAATTTTAAATCCATTTTTAAAGTGAATATACAATTATTAACTAGTGCTACCAAATTGAATATAAATTTTAACTGAATGAATGCTCATCTGAAAACAGAAACAACAATGTAACTTATACAATTCTTTAATGTTGCCATGGTTCTAATTGTAAGTATGATCTTAACTTAAATACATACTGTGTACATATATTCTTATAATAATGTTAATTGTTACAATTTTGAAATATAAATTATTGTTCTAAAATTTGTCATTGTTTAAATTAAGTTAATTTAGGGGAAAATAAACATTTTATAATGCTGTTTTACTTGTGATTATATTTTTTAAATTGTTTAATTTCTGACATCACCGACCCTTCATGTATTTCTTTATTAAATTGATCCGTTGAGGAGATACTTTGCTAATTACTTTATAAGTAATGCTCTACGTTGGTACATTTTGGTAAATGTTTGAGAACCAGATTTTTCGATTTTTGAGTGGCAAGTCCCGTTTTCAAGTCATTGTAAAACTTTTCCATGGTCTCTTCACTAGCATTTTCAAAATCCTCTTGTGTGAAGGAATCCAGGTCTGGAACATTGGCAGAATCTGCCGCCAACATGGGAGCGAGCAGAATACCCATGCAGACGCCATATAGTCTGTACTTATCTGATTCCTTTAAAAAATTCCCCCAAGTTAATCCCCTCTCCCTAGTGTTCACTCCCAATCTTTCTGCAAAACTTGTAAACTCTGTATAGTAAATCATGAGTAGGTCCTCTTCCCTTGTGTTCAAAACCTCAACTTGGGCACTGGTCATCAGAAAGTAGAACACATCAATCAAACGAGATGTTGCAGATGAAAGTTGGAAGTCAATAAAGTTGGTGCTGAGGGGACAAGTTGACGCTGTATCTGTTTCGCTGTACTTGAACAGCATGTTGTTAACCCAACAATCCCCATGACTTATCACAGCGTGGTCAACATTTTTGGTGAGCAAATCTCCCAGCACGGTGGAAAAGTCAGTTTTTGAAAGTTTCTCCAACCTAGAAGCTGCCACCTCGTCCCCAATTTGTCGTACAGATTCCGCCTGACTTTTCATAGATTGAGAGAAAAATTGTTGCTGCATCTGTGATACTTTGTTTTCCTTGGCAAACATATTCTCACTCAAAACAGGAAAGTCCTTTACGATATTCTCTCGTTTTCCATCGTACTTGACATAGGATATGGTATGATATTTGGCCAAATTACGGAGAACACTGGCGCAATGATTGAAATCCAGTCCATTTACACGACTACCCATTATGTACCTATGAAAAAAAAACCAGGTAGAAGTTATAAAAATCAGTTGAAGTAGCTACGACTGTTTGAGCTCAGAATCGAAAGAGTTTTTAAATCATGACTTACCCAGACACTTTCAAGTTTTCCATAGCCAAAAAGTCCGTTTTACCATCAAGGTGCGCTGCATAGCAAATTGGCCACGCACGAAACAATTCAGTTTCAGAAATATTCCTCTCTCTCTGAGTTTCGACGAAAATTGGAAGAATCTTTTGATAGATTAGTGCCTCCTTCATAAAAGCTTTCATTTCGTTGATCATGTCAGCTCGAGCGACACTTCTTGGAATTGTTTTCAACATGACTTCTAGCTTTTCTGTTTCTCCATTTTTACTCTTATTTTCCAGGCCAATGTCCACAGCGTACATGATGGACATGTAGTTGTCTCCAATTTTACTTCCAGGTTGAGCTTGCCATGACTTTAGGCTTAGCTCTGGTTTGTATCCGTTTATAATTTGTTGAAGCACATCTTCTGTTACAATTTCTTCAAGTTTTGGAGGCTCCTCTGGAGGTGGTGGTGGTGCCGTTGGTGTCCCACCGTTTGCTGCTTTATCGTTTGTCTGCTCTTCCTTGCTCATGTTTGCACAGCGAAATAATACTAACAATTGATAGGATTAGGTGGAAGCGAGAAAAATCGACTTAAATGGACCAACACAAACGTTGCAAATAAACTGACTACTACAACTACTCTGACGCAGTATTTCATGCAAAGTTTAAACAAAAATCATCACCATCTCTCAATTCACCAAGCAAGTTATCAACTCCACTTGAACATAATTAAGCATAACTATCTAATCATGGTCACAATGTCAGTAACACTACCACTATGATAATATGTGCATATAATCGTGATGAAACTCAAGCACACATTTAATTTTGCTAACTACATCCTTTCTGTTGAATGCGAGTGATCGCGATATGTGTATAGTAGTAATAGTAGTACAGTGACATGAATACGTCATTTATCCTTGCTTGTTAAATATGAATGTAGGTAGTTCATTTTATACATGATGAATAAACATAACCTTGAATCCAATTTATGATTGATGAAAATGTTCGTTTCCCAGAACTAAAATGCAGTTGAGCTAGCTAGTTTAGTAAGCATGCGAACTTGCAAAACTGCTATTTATTGAGTAGAATGAATGTAGTCCATGTTTAAGTGTGCACTTTATTGTAAGCTATTGATTATTGAGAAATTGCTATGATTTGCGAATCATTAACTACAAAGCATTGCTTATAAAATTCTAGCGTTTATTTAAATGATTAATATTTTTTAAAATAGTTGATTTAGTATCTTCAAACAACATAATAGCATATTCTTAGGTTTTTTATTATGTACTACTTATCACAAGAACCTAAAAATTATGGCAAATAAATTACAGAATTTGAAACCTGAATCTTACATATTTGTAACTTTTACAACATTTAAAATATTAACTTAAAAAGTTTTGTACTACTATCCTTAGAAAGCAAAAGGAAAAGTTCCATTTAAAAAATAACAGCTCGTTTGATCAAGTTTTCGTAGATAAATATAAAGCATAAGTATAAGGGAAAATAATAAACTGACAATAGAAATAAAGAAAAGTAGCAAAAACAAAATTACACAATCGGATTAAATTAATAAGAAACTCGATATCATAATTAACTGGTTGGTTGGTTGCTAGACAAAAGGTGATTTTAGTGTAATGGTAAATTAAAAGAGAATGGGTATTTTTACATTTATTGGATTGGATTGGAAATGCAAATTTTATTGACAATGTGACGTTGACTATAACATGTTTCGTATTACATATTGTACATTTATTCGAATAATTTCATTGAATTGACAAATATTGTTTACAAATTAAGCGATTTAAACATTTATTTCTAGTAGATAAATCAAAAACAATTTGAAATCGTCCTAACGTTGAAACGATTACGTAGTGTTTCAACCTGTTCTCATTCTCACTATAATAATCAGTGATAATAATTCATGTACCTTTATTCAAACATTTAGAAAAAATTGAAATCGTTATAACTTCTAACGGTTGCAACTGACCGGTATCGCTTAAATCGAACTCAGCGGAGCCATATATTAACCACTAACCAGTAATCCATTACAGAATTTGCGATATTTATGGGGTTTGAAAAATGGATGGAGGAATAGACACACGGAAGAACAGACACATAGCGCCATCAGCTTTCGTTGTTCAATTTTTTAAAAAATCAGAATCTCAGTGTGCTATATGAACACAGAGATTGCTTACAGTAACGTCAACGTCACACCCAAAGACTTGATGTTCTGTACAAAAACGTAAATCAACTCACTTAATAAAACCAAAAATCAACATCAATTATTTACTTAACCTTATCGTTAAAAAATTTAATTCAATGATATAAACATATTCATCTGATATTCTGGTTGTATCTTACAGATTGCATAATATTGCATTCCATTCGGTATTATTAATTATTTTAAATATTACAAAGAAGAAGTAAAATGATCAGAAAGAGCGCAATATGTTTCCTAGGTGAAAATGTATTATTTCAAGGCATCAATTTATTCATCACAATTATTCACAGCACGTTACAAATTTGATATCGCACCTTTCTTGGTGTGACGACAAATTTTATTTAAATGTGATGAGTGATGTTTTTTTTCATTCCCTTAAAATATTATCTAAGCTTCCATTCTGTCCTGATATCTTTTCTTGCATGGTCAACAGCAAGTAAACTTTTGTTAGTTCATCGGTAGCATTGACAGAGTAAGCAACAAAAATGGAAAAAATGTCTGAGAGAGTTGTTTTATCCCCAAAGAGACAGATAGCATGAACTGAAACAACGGTTTCTGAGAAGTTTTATTGCGTGATTGGAGAAAACGCACGAATTTTCATTAAAAGAATTTTACTGAAAAGGGAAATAAAGAATGATATTGGTGACGTATATGACTGGTTTCTTAAAAATTACTTATGCAAACATGTTATAGCAATATCTACATTACAAGATAAGCCTGTATTGCCCCCACAGGAGGATTAGGGGCAAAAAGGGGACGTGGCCGTCCAAAAAAATGTCCAAGGCACTCAAGTACTAGTTGTAAATTAGTGTAAATACCTTGAAGCTAAAAACTGACTGAGAAATAAAATTGAATTGAATCATTCACTCATCACAATAATTATATTTATTCGTCACAATGTGACCTGTCAACTAAATTATTGTCCACAATAATTTTTTCCATGTCATGAACAATATATTCCCTTATTTCAATCTAAATTTCAAAATCTAAAAAGCTTTGCACCAAGTTCTTAGTAAGAACTTCTTACACAAGTTACAATTCAATATTTCTACTTTTTATTGAATTGGAAGTTTTTCATGTTCATTCCTATAAGTATTTTCCTGGTTTACATGACCAAGTCTAAATTACAATTTGAAGTCAATCAAAATCAAATGGGCACAAGCGGTGAACGTAGTCTCGATGGATTTTTCTCTCACCATTAGATGAAATGCAATATAACAGCATCAGATCTATCCTTTAAATACAAATACTTATGTTTTTCTCCGGTGACATTAAAATTTCACCTTGTCGAATTTTGTCAATAAACTATCGCATCATTCGCATCATTGATTTTGTTCGCTTTTCATCTACCTTTTTGGAAATAAACAACTGTTTATTAGTAAAGCAAAAAAATTCTCCGGTCGTTCTATAACAGGAATTATGAATTTTCCTCAACTCACAGAAAACATTCCTTGATAGTAACAATTACAATTACAATTCAATTAAAATATTAACTACATGTGTTCTGTGTAACAAAATTTGTAAATGAATTGCCATTGTCACACCTACCAATTTATTTTCTTCTTTATAACTAATTAAACACAAAATATAAATTGTGTGCCAACTTTTTTTTACAAACTTTATATTCCAACAAAATTTCTTAGTACTTAAAATAATTATAATTTTTTACCAATATGAACAATGATCTGATCTAGATCACGGTGAGCACTTGGTGGAACCAGTTCTTCTCTTCGGATAGGAAATGAATAAATTTATATGTTTAAAAAACTAATTTCTTATAAAAATGTAACTTTTTAAAATTTAATTACCGTACTTCTCAGTTGTTTTGGTGCTGTTGGCTACTTTTATATTAGATACTACTAGATAAAAGTTCCAATGAGTTGTTGAAAAATAAAAACCAAGTTTCGTTTCTTTATATGACAAGAATTTTTTTTTCAGTCTTTATTAGTCAAACCCTACGCTATAATGCGATATGCGATGATTGTGTTGGTATGCAAAATGACCAACATGGCACACAGCAGGGATGTAGGTAACAAACATTCGACATGTAGTAAACGTAATAAAACTCTCTCTCGTTTCTGTTCGCATGTAAGCAAATTTGTTCAGGGTTTTTAATGAAGAAACGCGCAAAAGCTATGCATTCGCCTAAAAAGTAGAATTGCCAATGTATGTTTCTGTGTGTCGTCATGGAAAACGATATTTTAATGTGACAAACGATATTTTATGGCTATTTTATAGTATTCTTTAATCTTTTTAGGTATAATAATGGTGGGTGGAAAGTATTTATGTTAAAAAGCAGAAAAATAATGATGATATAATGGGAGTCGATTTTATAGTTTGCAAAAAGAATGTACAATTGCTTTATAGAAATATTTTTTGAATCAAGGTTTTGTTGAGAATGGTGAATGATGATGGTTGTTTGTAATAAATACTTAAGAACTTAAAGAAACTTTTAGCATACGTTGAAATCATGAATGTTGGTATAAATGTTGGGGGAAATTATCGATGGTCAATGGTTGCGCAAAGTTGCATCATTATAGATCATTTTTTGTGTTTTTCATAAAGGATGAGGCAGCAGCTCCGAGCCTTATAACAACATAACATGTCTGCTATTCTGCATATGCATGCTATGAGGTTTGATTTATTTGAATTGTAAAAAGATAGACAAGATTTTAAAGAATTTTCTAATAATCATCAAGTTTATTTTTATTGTTCATAATAAACATTAACATAAATGATCCGAATAACACAACGGAAATATATTTTTGATTGAACGTATTGACTATTTACTGCCAAAATTAAAGACTTTTGAAGTCACTAAAGTTACGAGACACTGTAAGGCGAATATTCATACATTTATATTGACTAAAAACACACATTTATGAATTTAAATTTGCAGCGTAGTACCACAAAAACAAGATCAAAGATATTTCGATAGATAAGCAATACTGATAATAGAACAGAAATAAATAATTATTAAAAACTAAAAAATATAAGACATACTAAAGAATATTGTATCTTTTGAAATTTACAAAGTAATCAACAAGATAATGAAATTGTACAATTAAGCTGTCCCAGACATCCATGCACTGATTAAGCGAAAAAGAGAAAGTAGATAAAGAAAGGCCAAACGAAATCCAAAC
>JAHZMT010003181.1:0-14984 GCA_027743785.1 Sinhomidia bicolor
CCTCTTCTTCTTCTTCTACAATAGTCAGCAATATTACCCAAAAATGGGGTATTTTTCAAGTGGGGAGAAACAACCAACAAAATGAAATAGGCATCGATCTCTTTTCACTTTTTTCTTCGCTCTTTCTCTCCTTTAGCATCCAAACTAAAAATAAATGTGGATATCATGAAAAAAATACAATGCCATAAAAAACAGTTTCAGTAAACAGCAGCATCTCTTCTCCCTTTTCACTCCTCCCAATTTGCTTTTTTTCCTTATACCCACCTACAGACATGCATACACATGTGTACACTCATATACCAACATGTATATATATATATATGTAAACAGCTTATGCAATTCCCACCTTATATCATCACCACCACCACCACCATCACAGCATAATATTCATAATCCAACAAAAACCTGTGCACTTTTGGTGGACGGATATGCTTACATAATAATGGCATTTGTCAGTAATGCAACAGCACTCAAAAAAACTGATTTTTTCCCTCTCTTTCCACTGGCCTTGACCACTGCTGTACTACTCATGGTCATCACTTTTTTTATACGCCGCATATGGTGTGCATAAGGTATAAAAATACATGGAGACAGGAAGAATAACTGCTAGAGTGCTTCCCCGTCAAACGCTGCTTCTGCTGCTGCTGCTGCTGCCGTGTGTGTGTGTAAAATGCAGTAAACGTCAGCTTGATGTTATGGGGGAAACATTACATAATAACATGTTTTTTTTGCGTTCATGTCCAACCGTACGTCTGTCACTGTTAGGGAAATATATGCATGGAAAAATATCCTCTGCTGCTTCCCCTACTCACTCCGCTTCTCCTTCTTCTCCTGCTGCTTGTTACATAAGAGGAGGATCATCATCATCGTCATCATGATCAGGCCATGCCACAACGGATATTAACATGGACAATTTGTGACCATTACAACGAGTCGTATCATTTAACCCCTTGAACCTCTCTTCCCTTTTCTGATAATGATGATAATGGGCCGTGATCTCCTCGAACTTTTTTTGAACTGCTGTTGCTACCACTACTGCTGCTGCTACTACTACACCTCGAGTATTATCGAATTTAGAAGGAGAGTAATAATAACTTTCATGCTTTCATTTTACTCAAGGGGAAAAAATGTTCATTGGTCCAAAACATACATGTATACACGCCGCACCAAAAAAATGTACATTAAACATCTTTCTCTTTCTCTCCCTTTTCCCAAAGTGCCTTGTACCTTTTATTCAAATTTTAAGCATTATTTACACATCTTAGGTTAAGTAGCAGTAGCAGGGATTGTAATGAGACAACGTATTAAAATGTATTTAAGTTGGGATGAAAAGAGAGAGAGAGAGAGAGAGAAAGAGAAAGAAAAAAGACATTGGAGAAGGAAGGAAAATATCGGGTTGAAAAATAGGAAATTGTGCATTTTCGGTTGAGACTACAATACAAACAGCACCAGGGAGGATGGAAAGAAAAACACAAGTATAATAATAATAATAATAATAATAATAGCCATGTTTAAAGAGAGAACATCTGAGCAAAAATTCATTTATCACTGAACTCCTTTCTCCTCTTCTTCTGCCTCTTAAGCTTTTTAGTCTTCTACAGAACAGCTGGGAATCAGGAAAAAGAGAAAAAGGGGAAGAAAAAAAAGTTGTTTGGGGGAAAACGTTTCCTCTTCTTCTTCTTTTTTTGTTTTTTCTCTTCTTCTACTTCTTCTTTTGCCAGAAGATTGAAGATGATGAGGACGATAATGATGCTGATGAAGAAAATAGTCACCAGCAGCAATATATTCATTTTTACACCATTTATTCTCGCTCTCTCATTCTCTCTCTCTCTCTCTCTCTGTCTGATTGCTTCTTCTATAATTTCTCCCCATTTCTTCCTACTATTCACTTTTACTTTCTTAATTCAAACTTATCATTATACGGCGGGGTGCGAAAAAAGAAGATGGCAAAGATGGTGGCGGACTACAAGAAATTGTGGTGGTACTTAACACACACACACACACACGAACACACCAAATGAAAAAAGTTTGTGTTTTCATACTTTCTCCACTTTTTCCTCTTCTTCTTTATTATCATTTTTTTGTCCTTCTCATCATCATCCTTCGTCGTCATTATCTTGTAATGTTGATTG
The DNA here is from genome assembly GCA_027743785.1 of Sinhomidia bicolor. Taxonomy (NCBI): domain Eukaryota; kingdom Metazoa; phylum Arthropoda; class Collembola; order Entomobryomorpha; family Entomobryidae; genus Sinhomidia; species Sinhomidia bicolor. Next base: position 2,133 of record JAHZMT010003181.1, read on the forward strand.
TACGAGATGGAGTCGCGTATCAGCATCAACAGAAAATGCTTTTGTGTGAGAGAGCAAGTAAAGTTTCTATGTTCTTCTTCTTCGTCGTCGTTGTCGTCGTCCATTTAAAAAAAATAATAATAATAATAAAGAGTTTTTCTCCGTATTCTGTCCCCTTTCTGCAATTCCTTCTCTTTTTTCATCTGCACATCCACTGCCGCTACTACAACTATTCTTACCACTATTAAAGCCGGTATTTAAGAGTTTTAGATCGGCAAGTCAGAATGGACTTGTGTCGCACTTTCAGTCATTCAAGTAAACAGGAGAAGAAGCAGAAGAAGAAGCAGAGAAACCAAAAAGAAGGGAAAAAGGAGCCATGAAAAATATAAAATGAAAGTGAAGGACAAAAAGGAAAAGCTTTCCGTGTAAAAAATAGTAGAGAACGAAGAAAAGACAAATCTGCTTTTTTTCTTTCTTCTTCTTCTTCTCATACTACCGCACACACAAATGCACACACACACACACAAGTTTTTTTTCAACAACAGGAGTCGGTTGGTCTTCTATCTATATTTTTTTCCTTTTTTTCTCTTCCTCTGCTTATGTGAGAAGTACAAGAAGGCAAAAAAATGCATTGTCCTTTTACGACCATCTCTTTCTCCAGAGAAACCAAAAAGAAGGGAAAAAGGAGCCATGAAAAATATAAAATGAAAGTGAAGGACAAAAAGGAAAAGCTTTCCGTGTAAAAAATAGTAGAGAACGAAGAAGAAGAAAAGACAAATCTGCTTTTTTTTCTTTTTTCTTCTTCTTCTCATACTACCGCACACACACAAGTTGTTTTTCAACAACAGGAGTCGGTTGGTCTTCTATCTATATACTCTTTTTTCTCTTCCTCTGCTTATGTGAGAAGTACAAGAAGGCAAAAAAATGCATTGTCCTTTTACGACCATCTCTTTCTCCCTTTCTGTCTGTACGTTGAGCTGTGCGAGGAGTACTCACTACTATGAGCTTTAGGTACAACTCTTCCTTTTTTCATTTGTACAGCAGTACTTTCCACTACAAAAGCTTTGTACACAAAGCAGAAAATAAGAAGCAGGAATAAAATAAAGTAAAGTAGAAAAGAGGCTTCAGCAGCAGCAGCAGCAGAGCTAGTACACTTTGAAAAAAGTTAAATGTGTATAAAAAAATATGTGATATACATTTAATGTGTAGTAGATAGGTATATCACTTCATCATCTCACAAAAGGATTCATCCCTACAACGACAAAGATTTTCACTATTTCCGTAATTTTTTTTTCTCTCTCTCTCTCGTTTTTTTTTCTTCAGGAACAAAAAAAATGCAAGTGGTAGAAGTAGACGTAACAGGAGAAAAAAAAGAATACACTTTTTATCTCTGTTTCGACAACAATCATAATAGTTGCGGGAGAAAGAGAGAGAGAGAGAGAAAAAAAAAGTAAAGAAAAAAGACCAATCATCTTCACTACTTCTCAACTGCCACTGCATTTTTCTCCATTTTCTCTTATTTCTTGTTCTGTAAAAGAACACCATATCATCTTACTACTATTATTGTATGTTCTTTTATACCGATAGCATAACAAATAATAATGATGATAATAATAATAATAATAATGGTACAAGTGGAAGTGGCGGTAATAGTATTTACTGAAAGGAGTATATCGTATCAATAGAAGAAAATGAAAAGAAGAAAGGGAAAAGTTTCAAAAATGCCTCTCTCTTTTTTTTAAAAAAAAGAGGAATGTCCATTGTCCCCCCAACTTTCATTTCTTTTAACTGATATGTGTATTTCTGCAAAAGGAAGGTTCCAGCAATATATATGTATATATATCTACACAGTAAAGTATAGCTGCAGTGTATATGTATACGCACCAACTTTGGAACACGAAAGGACAACGAGCAAAATGTCGGCAAAGGAAATGTCTCTCAAATAACTGCTGGTCCTGCGCCTCCTTTTTAATCATAGTTGCAGTGAGGCACATTTTATGGAGAAATAGTAGAGAGGATTTTGTAGATGGATGGAAACGATATAGATTTTTTGGTGAAAGTAAGATCCGATTCGATAAAAAAATGAATAAAAAAGTAGAAAGTGAGTATAGTACAGTCATCATAGAAATAATAATACCCTTAATTTTTTTCAACATTTTTTGCTTCTTCTTTTTTCCTCCTCATGTTTGTGAACATATTTTTTTTTCAAAAAAATAAAATAAAATGAGAAGAAAAAGCAAGTAAGGTTTTGCAGGAACCCTTTTTTTGCTGCTCTTGTTCCGCTCTCTGTACTTATTGCTTTTTTCGGCTTATTGTTTCTCCAATTTTCTTTTTAACTGTTTCTCTTTGACTTTCTTGCGTACGATTTCCATTCCTTGTGAGCAGCTTTTCTTGTTCGTTTCATTACACTCTTTTTTTCTTTCTTTTTTTTGGCTTTTTTCACAAGGGTTCATAACCGACATACACCCATGCATATATGTATGTACCCACATTACCTTTTTCTGCATTGTCGTGTCTTTGTCAGTGACAATGTTCACTTTACAAAAATCGAAGACAAAAAAAGGAGTGTGTTTAATGACAACATAAATAGAAGCAAGTCTTTTTTAAAAAGCCGACTTTATAAAAAACCCTGTCTTTTTTATACAAGTTTTATTTTCGGATTCTATTGACTGACAATTCTTGTCACCACTGTCGTTACAGCATTTAGCAACTAGTGTATACTACTTTTTGAAAAGTGAAAGTGTATACGTGTATATATATACATATATATATATATACATGTATACACATATATTTTATTTTCCTCCAGTTGATCTCACAATGGAATTTCTCCCGACTACTTTTATCGCAGACAATAATGTTTCACTGGCTTGTACTATTATTTTTTTTTCTCCGATTCTCACCGGCTTTTCATACACTGATGCTCTACAGCTGAAGAAGAAATCCTCTCTGTCTATCTTCACTTTACTATCTGTCCATGCCCAAGACCATTTGCAGGGAAGAAAAGAAGCAGAAGAAGGGTAATAACGGCGAGAAAGGGAAAGAATATAAAAAAACGTATAGAATGGAGAATGGGTTGTAAGTATGTATGTATGAGCATCTTTTTTCACTGTTAAGCAGGATTTTCTTCTTCTTCTTCTTTTTTTTCATCTTCCTGACGACAGGAGTAGGTTTGGCTTTTCCGCTTCTTGTTGTCCTATATATGTATGTATAGCTGTATGCATGACGATGATGATGATGATGAGCATCTAACGTAGGGATGTGTGTGTGTGTGTGTGCCTACTTGTTTTATATAAAAAAATGGAAGACAGAAAGGAAAGAAGAAAAGGGGGAAGGGAAAGGTTTGAGAAAAGTACAAGTATGTATTTTTTTTGTTCAGGAAAATAATCGGAATCGAAGGATTTTCCCCTTGGTGGTTAAATCCTTTAGAAATTGGCCGAAAAGAGAAAGAGCTTTTTTTCACCAAATAACAAAGCGTATACGTGGTGCGTTCCCGTTTTCCTCGGAGGATTTTACTGAGCCTCAAAAATTGAAATATATTGACGTAAATTCAACAAGATTCCTTTGGTACAAATCAATTTGCAAAATCTCTTACAACAAGAGAGAAGAAAAAAGAGTATTTTAGTTGATGTGCATCCAGTAAAAAAATCGATACATTGCCCAGAGAGAAGAGAAAAAAAGCTGTAACATGACGTATAAATGGTTGGTGGTGGTGAATGGAGAAGATCATTATCATCCTCATCATCTTCATCATCATGGTGTATATATAATAATAGTGTGTGCTAAAAATAGTTGTAGTAGCAGTGGATTGCTCCCTTGCGAAAAAAACATCTCTTTCTCTTTTTTTCTCTCTCTCATAAAATAACCATGCTCAATGTAGTCCATTACTGGAAATTACAAATTTCAAAAGAGTTGATGATTGATTTTTTTAAAAGGAATAAATATACAAGCCTGTTTGCATTTTCCTCTTCTTTTATTTTCCGTGGAGCTTTCATGCTTACCAGCTTCCTTCCAGAGAGAAGGAACAGCATGTGCGTTCTAGCGTCCGTTTTATATTCTCGGAATATCTGGAAAATTTTATTTTTTCAAACTCAACATAAGTGTACGCACAGTAGCACCACACACACACACCAGTCACCAAAATCCTCTTCTCTTGCTTGCTCCACTTTGAGAGAAGAATTGTGGAAATGAAAGTCGTCATTGGTAATATCGACAAGGCAGAAGAAAAAAAAATCTTTTTTTTTCATCTCTCCTTCTACCACTTTTATATATATATATTTTTTTTTTCGCGTGGTTGTGTAAGTGTAATCATGTTAGTGAAAGTAGCTGAATGTGAAGAGAGTAGTGGTAGTAGTGGCAGTGTGCTATATAAAAAAAGTGGATGAAAAGGTAGTAAAAATCCAAAGTGTGTTGTAAGAAAGTGGGTAACAAGCAATAAGACTATTTTTAGGGAGTCATTGAAAAAAAAGTCTGGATGCTGAAGCAGCATAAAAAATATACGTATATATATATTGTGGAGAGAGAAAAAAAATTCACTACTTTACTCTAGTTACGACAAGTACATTCCATAAAAAAGGGATGAGCTCTTTGAAAAGATAACGGTAATGCAAGTAGTCATTCCTTCTGTATCACCGCCACTAACACCATCAGCAGCAACAGTGGTAAAGCATGCGGGCACGCGGTAGCATGCATTTACTTTGTAACAAAGTTTACATAAAAAAAGTATGTAAGTTGGCATTATATATAAAATAAAAATATATAGATGTAAGTCGGCGTAAAAAAATAAGATGTATATTTTTTCGTGCAAGTTACAGCGGAAGCAGCAGCAATGAACAAAAATGCAATGCTGCTGCTGCTGAGGATTTTTTTGGGTAGATTTTCTGAGAACAGGGGAGAAAGTTGTAAGTGTAGTTAGTAGTCAAAAAAAGAGAATAAGGGAGGACGAGAAGAATGACGATAATACTAGACATAATGAAAAGATATTATGTCTATTGCCTTCACGCTGAGTGGTGGTGCGAGTGCTGTTGTTGGTGATGATGATGATGATGATGCTTTTGGAAATTAGTAAAATAGATAGAAGTTATCCTTGTGGTAGATCATGCAACGGCTATGCTGAAAACCGGTGAGGAATAATATACTATCATGCAAAAAAAATAATAATTTTTCTTCAGCTGCTACTTTTTTTGCGGGGAACATTTTGATGATGCTCATCATGTAACTACTCTACTTTCTCATCATCATCAGCATTATCATCATCATCAGCCAACCAAACTTAAATCGAGAGAAACAAGAAGTTGGGTGGTAGATATTGTTGTTACGAGTGGCATGGTAGCTTCTCCATTTTTTGTTGCTCCTTTCACCGATTTACAGGAAGGAAGAGAAAAAAAAGTCCACGTTTAACAATTTACTTTAGATGTACATAATATGCTCTATAGGAATATCAGTGGTGAATATAAATGTATAAAGGAAAGTAAGCTGTTGGTGTGTGTGAGAGAGAGAAAGTATGAGTGCGTGTGTCTGACTGAGCGGATGAAGACTTTTTGAAGTATAAAAAGAAAGTAATCTTATTGGTAAGAAAAGAAAGTGAACGAGTTGAGGGTAAAAGTGTATGTACATGGCATAGTTTTATTTTTTCAAGAAAGGCAACTTTAGTAAAAAAAAAAACAACCACCTTATTTTTCAGACATTTGCTGCTACTAGACTAGTGAAATCTAGTGGTGGTGGTGGTGGTGGTAGCGGTGCTGCTGCTGCTGCTGTTGCTGGTTTATATTTTCATTTTTTTGTAAAGCTTCTTTTTTTGTAGAAAACAGGCAGCAAGAAACATTCCCATAATAACCGTACCTTCTTTCTCCACATATTCTTTTTCTAGAGAAAGAAAGAGAGCTAACGATTCTGTCTAAAGTTAAGACTCTTCTTCTTCTTCCTCTTCTTTCCTCTTTCTACATCTACAACTGTTTTTGAGCAAAAAAATCTAGCCCTTTTTTTCTTCCGCCATTACTTCAGCTGATGCTCCTTGTCTACTGTAGCCAATTTATGACAGGGAACAACCCTTGACTATTGATTTCAAAGAAAGTATGTACAAATTTTTTTTTGAGACGCTCTGTTTTTTACTCACCGCCGTTTGCTGGGCTTACAAATACTCTGGGTTTGATTCTATACGTTGCTCGGTGTAGAGAGATATATACATACATACCATGTGTAGGTATATCATCACCACAACATGCTTACTTACGAATATGTGGGTGGACCGAAGGGGAAGAAAGAGAGAGAGAAAGAAAAAAGGAAATGCATTTCCCGATGGACATGTTTACGTAATGCGTACTGGATTGGTGGTGCGACTTGTGTTGATGTTGGAATATTAGAAAGGATTTTTTTTTCTTTCTTCTTCTTTGCGTAGTCTCCCAACCAACAGATGTCCACAAATACCCATCCGAAGGTATAAAAAATATGTATCCAGGCAGTTATACAAGTTTTTTTCTTTCTTTCAGCAGCAAACGACAACTATCACATTGGACACTTTCAAATCCCATACAATATTCCAACAGTCCTTATACTCTTCGACAGAGAGAAGAAAAAAAATCATTACTAAGTTGAAAGTGAGGATTTTCTTTTTTTGCTTTTCTCTCTCTCTCTCTCTCTTTCTCTTTCTTTCCGTCTCCAGAATTAAATGGCTAACACGCAGGAAACATATTTTAACAAGAGAAAGTTGAAAATTCTCCATGTGTGAGAATAGTTTGCCTCTTTTTTCTTTCTCTTTCTCTCCGGATCCAATAAAAAAGATCTTTGCTGATTCTGTGCCTGTTCCTTTGAAAGCCACATGGACTGTAAAATGTGTGTGTGTGTTTCTACAGCTTTGTGCGAGGTTTTGGTCGGTCTAACTTTATGACTTATCTCAGTAGTCCCGCCGTCAGGACCACCATCACCACACAAGTATCATCCAAGCCAATGATGACGACGACGATGATGATGATGATAATACTAGTACTTTCACTTTTGAAAAATATATTATATCAAAATGATCATCATCATGGAAACATGTGAAGATAGATAGATAGATAGACATACGTACACAAAAACGCACACTCACGCAATTTTCAAAGATGGAATAACTTTTAAATTGTGATATGACGCTACCCCCATCTCCACTATACCATCAAACCATCATCATCGTGTACAATAATGGTATATATATATGTATTGGTAGTATTAAAAAAAGTACATAAATAAATAAATAAACTTGTTTGAATTTCCTTTATAGCCTGCCTGTTGTACTATACACACAGTTGAGCTGTCTATTTTCCATTTTTTTCCACCAGCTTGTATTATTCTCTTGATGCGACCGCAGCCGCGCTATTTGTTGTTTGACTAGACTTGACTAGGATTTCGATTCATTTCATTTCACTCTTTTTCTTGTTTGCACACACACAAAAATCGAAATATGAAATTTCTCTTGCAAAACTGATAGCTTGTCTGCTTTTGTTTTTCCAAAGCGTTTTCATCTTCTGCTGCTGCTGCTGCTATTCCAAAAAGAAGGATTCAGCTTTCTCTCTCTCTCTCTTTTTTGTTGTGTTTGACTGAGCGCTGGATTGGAATGCACAATTTGTTTACTCCCCCGCTTACAACAGCAGCATCATAGACAAAAAAATAGAAAGAAGAAAAAAAAAGTCAACATTTATTCCAAGCAAGTTTTCCCTCTACATCTGCTGCTCTGTTGCTTCCAATTTTTGTTTGTAAATAAATAAATAAATGGAATGACGCTTTTGTTTGCTGGTTGATTCTTCTTTTTTCTTCTTCTCCTCCTCCTCCTCCTCGCGTTGTTGTTGTTGTTGTCGACGTAGTCGGTTGGTTGCACTGGTATAAAAGGGCTGATGGATGAATTTCCATGTCCACTGGTGATATTTTATCGCCTTCCCCTCAATTTCATGGTTGACCGTGGCGGTGGATGACCATCATCTGCCATTATTCTTTGAGACTACAAGTATGTCTGGTGAGCAGCAGCTACAGCGGCAGCAGCAGCAGAGGGACACTCGCTGATGATGATCAAGTATGTATTTGCTAAGCAAATGCATTTGACTCGAGGGATTTGATTTCACAAACACATCACACAGCTTGCTCAACATTTATTCAGTTTGTGGAATGGAATAAAGGATGATTGAAATGGAGAGTGCACATGCATATATCAATAATATATCTTATACGTGTACCCATATACATACATGCGGCTTCTTGTCAGCATTGTCATGCATATCCCTTGACAACTTTTGTGCTTGTCTGGAAAAAAAATTGAATAAAACTGAAAAAGCATCATCTCGTGTATTTTTTTTTGCTGCTGCTGCTTTTGGTGGAGAGGATGATGATGATGATGATGATGAGATAAATTGGAATTTTTTTTTGGTTTTTGCTCGCATCGTCACTCCGCAGGTAAACACACTTGTGCACTCTTTTGTTCCTTTGTTTTTATTGTCCGCCGCACTCCCTTTGATCCTCACCATAACCATCACGATCATCATCGTATAAGCATGTTTTCCAAATCATTAGTGAAAAAATATTTAGAGAAAAAAGCGTACTGAAAATGTTTGAGAATTTTGCTCTATTGTCTTTTAAAATCTCATTTATCATACGAGCCAAGCCAACCAGCCATACAAGCTATCATGCGTCTATAGTAACCATTTTGTGTAGATTTTTCTTTTATTATCTTTTTCCCCTGAAACATTTTCTACTGGTACTCTATGCACTTGATATGTGCTTCTCATAGTAACAATAACAGCTCATTTTTTACTCAAAAAATTGTAATTGTGGTAGTTATGAAGTGGATCCACTTGTACCTCTTCACCACTTACAAAAACTTAATTACAGATTATGCGCTCTTCAAGTTTTCAAAATAAAAGGCCCGATGATGATAACTACTTGCTATATGAATTCCTTTATTTCCCCAGCCTGTACTGCTTCTGCTCATTTTTTATTTAAGACTTCAGCATGTACGTAGCTGGTAAACATACACCCAGCAAAAAAACGTGTATTTTTTTCCTCTTTATTTTTCCCTCTACCTGCGTATTAGCTTCCCCTTTCACCACCACACCACTGCCACCATTGCCAGGAAAATAAAAAAAGTAAAAAAAATCACAAAATTATTACATAATATACAAACCACTCCGGTAATTATATAGCAAAGCTACACATAACGGCCACGCCTAAATTTCCTCTTCCGTGTTCCACAACTCTCTTTCCCAGCCAACCTTACACGTCTATTTAATAATGAATATGAATGTAGAAAGGAAAGCGTTCCCAGATTTTTTTTATTTTTATTTAAAAAAAAACCAGATCATGCATTAGGTCACTACTCTTTCTCTCTCTCTCTCTCTTTTATTTCTATACAAAATAAACTCTGAGTATTTTCTATCTTGCTTCTTTTCAAATAAAAAAAACTTCTTATTACTCCACTATACATACATACATACATACACGCACGCAAAAACTTAATTCGTGCTGCTTCCATCCATATAACAGTTTCTGCTGCCGCCGATGCTGCTGCTCCACATTGTACACACACGCACCAAAAAATAAACTTTCTTTTCTACTGACGTACAGTTAACATATTTTTTCTCTTGCTTTTTTTCTATCCCATCATCATCTCATGTACTACCAGGCCACTGCTTTTTTTTAAAAAAAAAAAGCAGTTCCAGGAAGAAAGAAAAAAAAGTACAGGGAATGTATTTTTTATATGGAAGAATTGCAACGTATACCGTAGTTTGTGTGTTCATTACACTGTATTATTATTACAGTGGATATAATATCATCAGCATCATCATCATCGTCGTCATCATCATCAGAATGAATGCGTGTTGGTGTCTGATGTAAAACGAGCACTGTGAGAATGAGAAAACTACATGAGGATGATGATGTGTGTGTGTGTGTACACGGTGGATTTGTTCCTTTGAATGAATTAAACTTGTTCTCAAAATTATATAACAAGTTGTATGGATGTAAGAGTAGCAGTGGTTGTAAATGAGTGAACGAGGTCATGTCCCTACTTGTCTGAAAAAGTATTTGCTTTGAAGTGATGATGATGATGAGGAGAATCACGACGATGATCATCATGTACTTCTGCTTGTACAACACACGTGTTCACTCAGTTTCAGTTTCTCTCTTTGCCGCTTTCTCCTTTCTTCCACTTGCTACCCCACCAATATTTTCATATCATTTTCTCCGAGTTAGTTGGCAGTACGCTTGCACTTTTCCAGTATTTAAAACATATATATTATTAATAATAATATGAGTGAGTGTTGTAGAAAACAGAGCCTAAGTGTTTTTCTCTTATTTTTGCTTTCACCTTATGTTAATGATAATGTGAAGAGAACATGATAACAGCTAAACTAATGATGATGATGATGACAATAATGATCGCAATAGCAGCAGCAGCAGCAAGTACTCCATACTTTTGCTGATTTAATTTGCATGGTCAATAATGAAAGCACCACGTTTATACTGTGTGCTGTGATAGCAATTTAGATATTCGATCAACGGCAATAAAAAGGAAGAAAGAAAAAAAATAGAAAGATAATAATAATAATAATAATAATAAGGGGGGAATGTAGGGCAAAGCTATTTTATATACCTACATGTTTTATTATTATTTTTGTATGTATGTAAAGAATGTATCCAAACTTGTGTTTGGGGGATGGACAAGGATTTTTTTAAAGGAGTAATCTGAAAAAAAACTAAAATAAAATATTAACCAAGTAAATTGCCGACGACAACCATGTCGACTACTACCACAACAACAGCAACTACTGCCACTGTACTTCTACTGACAATAACACTTTAAAAAACTATTGAATTTTTTTAGCTGTTCTCTAGGTAATAATAATGGCTGTGCTGGAGGATGGCTTTGTTGTTGTTGTGTGTGTGTATGTCTGTATTGAATTGTTGCTGTTGTTGTTGTTGTGGTATTTTTTGTACTTGTACCTTTTTGCGTTGTGAAAAAGGCCGAGATAAAGATACCACTGTCATTTTTAATGGGATCGATAAAAACCCTATTTAAAGTTGTGCCTGTACAAAAAAGAGATAAATAAATAAATACGGGTTGTTTTTAATGGAGATTATTCCATTAGAGAGGAAGGAAAATTGCGGTAAAGTTATCATCCGCATAGTTGCTCGTTGTTTAAATAAAATAATGTTGTAATAATAATTTTATTTATTTTTTATTTTTAAAAAATTGCATACCTACTAGCGTTTTGTGAAAATGTTATATTGTTTATTTTCCTTCTTCTGTGTTGTGAACGTGCCTTCAAGAGTATTGCTATTATTATTATGCATGTGTAAAACTAAACTAAAAAAATAGCAATTCGTAGGCAATCCATCTTATCTAATGTAAAAAGCAGGATTTTCTGACGTGTGGTTTGGCATTAAAAGAGAGTATCATTAGAGAATAGGGAAATGGCCTCCAAAATGAAATGACTAAACCACTAATCCTCAACACGTACACAGTTCTCAATGCTGCTGCTGCTGCTGGAAAAGCACGTTTCCTACACTGGATATTATTATTATTATTATTATATAAACCAAATTATGCGACTTTTCTCATTGTGGCGGTAGCTGCTGCCGCTGCTGCTGTTTCTGCCGTTCTCGCGGTCGCTTAAAATCTACAATGGATAATGCACCGGAACTCTGATACTAATTGATCATGTTAGTCTGACTGGCGAAATTCCTGTGAGAAAGCAGGAGAGAGGAAGAAGGAAAATGACGATGGAAATTAGTTTCGTTTTGTTCATGCAATCCCTCTTTTGCATGTCACTGGTTTCCACACACACACACTCTCTCTCTCTCTCGTCATAAAAACTACACAAATGTTTGTGAGCAGCACACACACACACCACATGTGTGTAATTCAGATGTTATCCCCACTTGGCCATACATGCATATACTTTTCCAGGCACTGTCGAGAGCCAAGTTAAATAATTTTCTACTTCCGTATAAAAAAAAATATAGAAACGTGCGCCTCTCTACCTACCTACCTACCTACCTGTGGTATAACAGTAAACAGGTACCTACCTATATGCATACGTACATACACTTGTTAGCTTGCTCTTTGTTCACCTTCGCAAAAGTAAATAAATAGAGAACCCGAAATGAAACTGTGAGCTATTTAATGCTAGCAATTTAAAGGATTATCATTAAAGGTTGAAAAAAAAAGTTTGTTTTTTTTGAAAAATATCGAACGAAATGAATATAATAATAATAATTATTATTATTATTATTTCTACAGTATTCCAACAAGGTTTGTATGCTGTTTTGTTCCGCTGAATAATGATGACGATGTGTATCGTATGAATAACAATTACCTTGCCCGTCCTTCCACCCTGTATGCATTTCAAAGGGAAGGCCTTGTGTGGTTTGCGACAAGGGGAGAAGGCAAGAGGGACTCATAGCAAAGGCATCATTAATGCTCTTTCTCTCTCTCTCTCATTTTGCCTACTCGAGTACTGTAGGTAGAGTTGAGTTGGAAAAGTATGAAAATCGCAAGTGGGCAGATGAGAGGAAAAAAGAAGTAGCGTAGAATAGTAACTCGCATATCGTCATCCTCGTCATCAAACAACAGAGAGAAGGGCAACAACGAGGGCATCATCATCACCGTCACCATCAATGCAATGAATACGACCATGATGATGATGACGATGACGACGACTAGATGGATAGATAGGTACATATGAGCTTATGTAACACTAACAAACGGTTAATAATACGGAGAAAGTAGGGTTTAGCAGCACCACAAGTAGAAGTAGGTGCCATGTACTCATGCATGTATGTACACACAATTGCAACTCTTCCCCAATAATAATATTCCTCTCGATGGATATCTTTTCTCTTCCTTAC
>JAHZMT010003182.1:0-12797 GCA_027743785.1 Sinhomidia bicolor
GTTCAAATTTTGCATCTGGTTGAGAATTCTTGTGTATGCAAACTAATAAAGGAGTGAAGCAGCATATTTTCTCTTATGCAGCGTACGTATGTTAAAAGATAGACTGTAAAAAAGAAGAAAAACTTGAAACAATACAAAAAAGCAAGCTAGACAGCAACAGAGGTCATCATCATGATTTTTTAAAGATGTATAGACATTATAAGTTGCACATGAATGTAAACTCTTCTGTTTTGCATGAATGACTTGTATCTTATATTCAATTTTTTCTCTGCTGAAATTTTATTATATCGTGAACTGCATTGTGTTTAACAAAGTTGTTGTTTAGAATCTTCAAACTTACTATTATTAGACCAAAGAGTATGTTATTTCAAAACGTATGCAACCTTGCACATTATACTGCTGAGTTTTATACAAAATTATTGTATGAAAAAAAATCTACTTTAACTTTTTTTAAACGTCGGAAATTTCACCATTTTCTGGTGACACTCTCCTAATTAATTTAATAGATCAACCCACAAGTCAACGAATGACGATGACAATGTTATAAGTTGACGCGCTTGCAGAAAATTAAGTTGGAAAGGAGGTAAGGAGGTTGAAAAAATCTCCAAGAAAATCTTAGGTTTTTTAAGTGATTTCCTCTCCCAAAAAGTCTTCTTTTGCATCTATCTACCTTGCTTGCACACACACCTAAAAAGAAAATACTGTTAGGTTTCCTCGTAAGTCCTTTTGAAAGGATTAAGTACAGAGAAAATTACATTAAGGATTCAACTTGCTTGTAAAATTGGTCAGATGTGTAAAACGGGAGGTGTTCTTAATTACTGTGTGTGTCCCCAGAGTTTTCCCATTTACTTATGTACAAGTATAATCAAATAATTCAAGATAAAAATCTGTGCACACTGCAGCGAGTGTGTTTAGAATGCTTTTAACGTTAGCTTTTCTTTTATGTATGTATGTATGTATTCGTCCTAAACTAGCTCAATTGGATATTATATATCTTTTATGTTTTCATTTCCGTCTGCTACTACTCCTGCTCCTCCTGGTCTTTGGTGGTGAAAAGTGGGGAAAAATCTTTTTTTATTCTGGTGGCATATTATTTATAGGCATACACATGGTATCCCACAAAACACTCACAGCTACAAACCCAGATCGTAATGCATTATTAACGTTTTCACGATACCAACAACGCCATCAGTAAAAACAGCAGTGCTTATTTTACTGCTACAAGTTTTCCCTAGAAAACGCCAACAAAGCCACACCATGAACATTGCGATGCATACATCATTTACTTCCTTTTTTCACCTTTTTTCTCTTCTTTTTATTCTTCGTGTTCCCTGTACAGTCGCCACCACCACCATTGCATCCTTTTCACTTGCCATTTTTCAACTGGGAATTGTATGGAAATAAAATATAAAAAATGTACACACTTCTTCCCTTTTCCTTCCTTTTCATGCCATTTTCTCCGTTGTCAATGATAAAGTGAAGATGTTATAAAAGGAGAGAGAGAGAGAGAAAGAGAAGAAAAAACCATGTTTCGTCAGTAAAATAGAAATACATGCACTACAACAAGCAAACCCACACAAATACTGATTTTTTTTCTTCTTATGGTGTCCGTTATGAAATGCCAATATCTTGTCCCATTTCTATTTTCTTCTCCTTCATCGTCATCATCATCATCATGCAACAACAACAGTAAATATAACAAGTATACCTACATATCTAGCTTTGAAAAGAAGAATGGCAAGCGCCAACAAAAAAAGTTTTAATGGTAACGTGGAAGAAATAACCTTTTTTTATATTCCTTTATAAAAATCTGCAAACAAAAGACCACAAAGTAGTAGCAGAAGTGTAGTGCTGTCTGCTTATTACATGAATTTTCGCTTTTCCCTCGCGCGTTCGGTTCCAGAAAACGCTTTTAAAGTTTGAAGGGGTTGATAAAACATTGTACAAGTTCCGGCGTTCCACTAAATATGCATTGCGAAACGGAGAGGCTGGGCAAATATACGAAGCGACAAGAGTGTGCCGTCGTGTGTACGTGCGTATGTTGTACAGATAAGCGTTAAGTGTACATATTTGCTTTAAAAAAACTTCTCTTAATACTTGTAACTACCTATTACCTATATACATCACTCGCCATCGAAAACATTTTTTTTTCGCGGTGCAGCAGCAGCAGCAATCAAAGTGAAGTGTGTAATCCACGGTACATGTACAATGTACTCCATTTTTACTGTCTGGTTTTTTGGTCGGTTGGTCGGTCGATAATAGTCTTTTCGGCTCAAAAAGTAACGCAATAGCCATGTAATAGCATCGACAGCATTTTTATCTCTCCATACAAAAAAGAAGACCTGTCAATTAACCGCCGACTCAAGTCTCAAGTGTAGTACATAGAACGCAAGCTTAACAATACTTTACTTACACATTATTTGTCAACTACAACAACAAGTATCTGAACTTGACACGTTATCGCCAAGACGTGCAATTTGGAAATATGTAGTAGTACAGTCTTTTTCTTTTCTTTTGTTAAAATGCTTTTACTTTCGCCAGTCCTTTTATCCTCCTTGCCTACCTACACTGTCCTTTCATGCGTGTCAAGTGCAGACACTGCGAATAATAAACCCACTCGTTATTCTCATCTCAATTTCATTACTATTATTGGTTTCAAAATACAGATAAAAGCAAAGGCAACAAGGGATAATGCACGTGTACAGACAGCCACATAGGTAGCCTTACCTTTTTTATATTTAGAGAGAGAGAGAGAGCTCTTGTTTACAACTTCAACTTCAAACCATTTTAAACTACTTCAACATTTTGAAAAGGTCAACTAACATGAGCAGTTGATGTGTGCACTGAACCTTTTTTTTCAAAACACTTATTACATTCCAAATCTCAATAATATGATTACTTTTCTTTTGAGAATGTACAAAACGAATGTTGAATAGAACATTATTTCTTTATCTCCTTTTGATGTCCTTTTACCCTTTCTCTCTCTCTCTTCTTTCCGGTAATTGCATACTATTACTATTATGTACACACACACACACAAGCACTAAGAGAGATAGCACGAGTGTGTCCTACTAGAAATGTAAGTAGTGACTGATTGGAAAGATACCTTACAATTGCGGCAATAACGATAATAGTATAATGATAATGATGATGACAATAATAATAAGACAGAGTTCTCTTTTCTGGTTTTATAGGATCAAAAGGATGATGATGATGTCGTTGTCGTTGTCGTCATGAAAGGAGCATTATAATAATAGTAATAATAAAAAAACTTTGCTTTTGCTACTCGTCGTGTGTATGTGTAACCCTACTGACTCCACTCTCAAAACTTAACCACTGGACTGTATCTTTTTTTTTCCCGTAAAGGAACAACAGAGAAAAGAGAAAGCCGCAGGGTATATAACGACTATACATACATCCTTCTACAGATTCAGCGGGGAAACGCCGTAAAACGAACAACACACAATACCATTCTGATATAATAAAGAAAGAATAATAATAATAATAAGTGAACTCATCTTCATAACAAAAAGGAGAGGACTATTTATATAACATGTCTTTTGGAATTGCTCTCTATCATTATTATTATTGCTATTATCGGTGATGTGAGGATGATGTTGCTCTGATGCTGCTGCTGCTGCCACTGATGGAAAGGATGGATAGATATCATCATACAAAGTCATCATCATCGTCCTGCTCGTCGTTCTCGTCAACGTCTTTGTAAAAAAGCACTCGTTATCATCATAATCTTCATCATTGGCATAGGAGTAGTAGAACTGAGGCAGTTTCATCATCATCCGTCTGCCCTTCTCCGCTTCTTTCACTTGAACAAACTTCCACCAGACCAGTTCACATCAATAACCTACCATAACGTAATAGTAGAAAGTGCTGCTATCAAACCAACCAAGATACTTTCTCCTCCTGTGAGACCCCAATTCAATCAACCTGGTGACTTGCTATGTCATTTCCTTCTTAGTAGTCTTCTTGTTGAACCTTGTTGAGTGAGAGGAAAGAACACGGAACAAATTCCACACGGCACATAATAATAATAATACATACAGCCCATACGTAGCCGCCTTCATCGTCTACAAAACCAGGTATTCTATATATCCACTATACAGAAAATTATACACCAATGCTACTACACACCGCCATCATCAACCAACTTTTCAACTGAGCACATATCTACACAAAAACGACCGCTGCTGTGTGTTTTCTATAATATCAGCTCTCTACTTTCACTCAGCCACTTACAAGTTTTTTTTTCTTCTCTTTTCTCTTGGTCCATATCAGCCATCAGCCTTCATGTCAAAAGAGACGTGATGTGATGGTGATATGGTATACTGACTAAAGCACATGTTTCTGTTATTGAGGATGAAAGCTTGCAAAAGTTGGAGCAAGTGGTCCATACCTCTGCAATCGAAATCATCATCGTCGTCGGCGTCATCAATATAATTCTACTATTGCTGATAAGTAAAAGATCCAAGTGCAAGCCTTTTTCTTTCTTCTTCTTCTTCTTTTCACGGACTTTGTTCTCTCGTCTTTTCTCTGTTCACAACAACGCCGCAGCAGCAGCAGCAAGGCTATATAAAACAGCTGCTGCTGGTTGCACATCACATCAGATCACATCACCTCTACCTACCAGCCAAAACCATCCAATCCAGATAGGAAAAAAAAGTTTACAAGGCCTACTACACTGCAAGTTATTACTTTTAGTGCACCATTACTGGCATCAGTAGTAAATGCTGTTGCTACTATTATTATTATTATTTTCTATAAACCAAAGAACTACACTACTAACCCATGTAACAGTATCCGGACGCGGTACAATACACACGTAAATGTATGAGTGTACATACATATATGGACAAAATAGAGTCGCGAAAAATTGCAACAAAAACACAACACTAGTAGATTATTGAACTGGATCGTGACAACGGTAGTATATTTCCTGGAATTTTATATGGTAGTTTGTAGAACGTGCACCAATTTGTTGCAAGAAAGAACAGAACAGAGAGAAGTTCTCTGTTTTCCTTTTCTTATTACGACTACTACGCTATCCACCAAAAAAAGGAAATAGTCTTGAAAAAGAAAACGTCGTACGAAATACATATTTTTCTGAAGCAGCAGTAGTAACAGCAATGGTAAGAAACTGAAGAATAAAAAAAAACATTTTTGCGGCTTACAGCTTTCCTATTTTTTGTCATGGATGAATGGTTATAAGAAAGCCGGAAAACTGAAAACTGTTCTGAAGACCACAAAAATATTAACACTGCTGAGAGAATCAATACAGCTAACTGGATTGCCAACGCCATCACCACACACACACACGTCGCCTACCACCACCATTACCAACAACAACTGGTTTTTATCCACAAATCTATTTACTCAACGCATATAAATAGCCTTTCATCCCAGTCTTCAATAAACTTGTCAGGAAGACGGGAAAAAATCAGTAGCCGGAAAGCCAANCCTACCACCACCATTACCAACAACAACTGGTTTTTATCCACAAATCTATTTACTCAACGCATATAAATAGCCTTTCATCCCAGTCTTCAATAAACTTGTCAGGAAGACGGGGAAAAAATCAGTAGCCGGAAAGCCAATTTACTTCGTATTACCAACAGAACAGCGTCAATAACAACGTATAAAAACACACATATATATATTGGATCATAACGGAATAGAAAATTAGACAGGAAAGAAAACTGACACAAAGAAGACGACGACGACGATGTGTTGCTCAATCCGTGCGGCAGTATTCTTCCTTGCTAGCCTTCACATTGTAAGTTTCAGAGAATTGATTTGATAATAATTTTTTTTTTTTGTTTTTAGAAATATTACTTTCGAAGATGCATGACAATAATAAATAATATACAGATTGCTTGAGTTTTCTTTTTCAAAACGTATGTTTTTTGCGGGTGATCAAAGAAATTATTGGACCAAACTGCTCATCTAGTTGATTTGATGCGTGATGTGCAATCCATTTCACGTAATTCATGTACATGCGCCTCATCATTTACAAAACAAAATGTTTTGGCTTTATCATTGTTCAATATTCCTATATTTGGTAAAAATGCAATTTTATGGAGTGTACAAGAGTTTTGTGGACATTTACGTATACGGCAAAGAAAATCGTCATATTATTCACCCATATGCCATCTACAACAGTTTTTTAAGCCATGAAGTTTGAATATCTACTAAATGGAAGTCTACCCACGAAAAATTCCTTCCTGTAGAAAACCATGCATGAAACTTTTAAAAAGCCTATTTCCCTTCTTCTCCCACGAATTTCTCCTTCACAGTCGATGCCATCACTTCCGTGGAATTCGCAACCAAGAAAAAGATGAAATGAAATGATGCTCAGTTTTCTTATCACGAATCGATCATCGTGAATATTGAGTAATGTCTGCCTATTTAAACATTTCATGGTATTCTTGAGTAGTAACGGTAAAAAAAAGTTTTAAAAAACCTGTATGTGTGTTTAGGTGCATACATATTTGGTGGGAAAAAATCTCTCTCTGGAATCTTACGTCGTCTTGGGCTTCCGTCCTCGTTGGCCGTGTTGATCGTCCTTGTTGTTGTTGTTGTTATTGCTGCTGTTATCGTATCTATATAATGTCTGTTGTTGCTTGTATTTCCTGGCTGCATTCAAGTCAAACTCTTTTTAAAAAATTCTCATACCTGTGAATTTGGGTGCTGTTGCTGCTGCTGTCGTTATATAAGCCAGACGGTTTGGTATAATCTTAACAGAAGACATAGGATGAAGCGGAACACATGCAAAACGTTCCAGCTTTCCCATATCCTTTTTTAACAGCACCACCAGTCTGCTGTCTTGTCTCACACCCCATCTCCTTCCTGCCTACCCATTTATAAAACAGCCTGAAGAAAAATTTCAACGATTTAAGATAGCTTCTCTTACTTTTTGTAATATGTATATCCAAGATTGCAAATTCAAACATATTTCAGTCTGCCTGCCACTGATCGTTAAATAAAGGTTAGCTCCCATCATGACACTACATCACACACACACACACACAAATGTAAAGTATAATATGCATACATACAAATAGGTACAGGCTATACACGCCTTTTTTGTTGCTACCTAAAAAAAGTATTTTTTCCCATGATCTGCTAGAGAAAATGCAACGCAATAACACATAATGTAGGCTCAGGTACTTGTCCTGACGTACAAAAGCAGCTTTTAAATTGTTTTCCTTGAACATATCACTTTTTCTTTTATATATATGCAGACTACTTCCTTTGAAGGCTGACGTAAAAAAATACTTGCTTGCTCAAGATAAAAAAAAGACAAAATATCAAATTTGTGGTGAGATCATCAGAAAATTGAAAAAAGCACAGTGGACCATGACCTTTTTCTATGATAGATTGACTTTTCATATACGTATTTGTTCTTTTTTTCTCTTTCTCTTCTACAGCGAATCGAGAAAACGCTTCTTCTCGATTAAGAAAATGGCAAAGAATGAGGCGCATTTGGGTGAGTTTAAAAAACACATCGTTTCGTAAATACCCATAAATCTTATTGATATTATGTTAAAGTTTAAAAGATCTGCAGTATGTCATTTCTATATGGTTCCCTTGTCACATTCCTCTGTGATACATATGAATGCGTGAGTGCACGATTATTATTATGATTATGTGATACTATACTCGCTCACTCTTACAGGAAAATGGCTAGCCATTATTGCATTCCAGGAAGTAAGCTTGATAAACTTACACAGCATACAAAACTGTGAGGAAGAGAGAGAGAGAGAGAAAGAAAGACTCTGCTTTCTCCACGCAACTATTGCGCGCTCTCTCTCTCTCTCTCTCTCTTCTAGCTGCTTTGCACACTCATTCGGTCGTTTCCTTTATTTTCTTGAACTGCCCCGACAGTTTCCTGTTTTTCCTCTTTACCCTCCCGTTTTCTCGTTTTTCTCTTTCCGAATTTCTCTTTTGCTGCTCCTCTAGACCGGACTTTATTACTATCGTCCGGGGAGTGCGGTACGTTGGTCCGATGAACTTTTTAATCCATTATTTTTCTTGTACTGAAATATATATTTTTTTCAAAATACATATACAACAGAATGTATATACTCATTTACAGTAGACATATTTTTCATGTATAGTGTAGAAATATAGAGCTGAAGAAGAACACAAAAAACACAAATCCACCACCAAGCCAACCATAAGTACTATGACGTATAAACCCAACTGTGTGATATTCCCTGCAAATTTTAACATATTATCTCCTTGTGGTGGTGCACTCAGAGTTGGTAGATGCAAACCGGACTAACGCTAATGTTCTAAAATCTAGTCTAATTGCCAATTTCCTAAAAACTAGGCTAAAAGCTGATGCGTTACAAACAAAGTTAACCATGAGCACAAAAAAGATGCTGAAGGGGTTTCTTCATACGCTGCAAGTCAGTTTATCAAATTGTGTCAAAGATCTTCCAGTCTCCAGTATTTCTCTGTACCAGTTTTCCGAACATTGGATAAAAGTAAGAACTGAATCGACCGACCAAAAAAACACTATTCGATTCGAACCAACCAGGAAAATCGGCAATACGATCCGATCCAAGCATATGACAGTTAGAATGAAATAAAATAGCTTTAACGTCAAGTATTGTTTGTCGAAGCTAAATGAAAAATCCAATTCCGTTTCTCAAAAAACGTTAAAATCTTAAAATTCGGATCCTTTTTACTGATCAAATGTGGACCATAAATTGTCTGCTATATGTATATGGTGGTTTTAAAATTCTGTACAGACATGACCCCAAATAGGCCAAATATGAACATTGTTTAAAACATTGTTGCAAACCATTCGATAACGAAATTCAGTACGTCGGTCACAAAACTATAGCATAATTATTTCTGTCGTAGAACATTTTAAAATTTGCTGATATTTTACATGTCCAGTTTTGTTTTCCTGATTTTGCACACTTGGAGAAAAATGAATTTTTAGTGTATTGAACTGTTCGGCGCCAGAGCAGATTTGTTGACCTTGCTGAGTCTAAAAACTGTGTATGAAAAGGAATCAGAATTTTTTAATCATATTTTTCAGAGTGAAGTTAGATTTAAAATGTATGCTTAGCTTATATGATATGCTTTGGTTAACTCTCTAGTAGCGTCATCGCTTAACTTTATCCGTTACCCTACCCTAGTTGTTTTAGTAAATTAGTATTAGCCTAGTTTGTAGGGCATTAGCGTTAGCCAAGTCTGTATTTCTCCACAGAGTTGTACCCGGAAAGTGGAAAGAAAAGTACCGGAGGAGGAAAGGCTTTTCCAGATTATTTTTCTCTCTTCAAAATTTTCAACAGGAAAAGTTGGGAAAAGGAAGTAAAACAAAGGCTTTGTTTGACTATGAGCTTTGGGGATGTTCTTTTACTTAATGTACTGTCTTCGGGGTCTGTTTATGATTAAGATATCTTTAAAAACAATTCTCCTTATTCTGTTTTCTGTTGCTCTCTGCTAGAAACTTAATAATAATATATATTACAAAATGAGTCGCGTCCCTTTGGAGTTGAAATTTGATACCACTTCTTTGTACTCTCACTCCCACCTCAACTTTTCAATTGTCTATCTTATCTCTTCCCATCATACCGTCTTTTACTCTTTTCACTTTTCCTTCTTCTTAAATCAAATGGTGATAGGAAGGCGGTGGAAAGAGAAAGTCGAACTTGAAAAGTAAACTTTCATTCATCTTCCTTCTGGCTGTACTACCGATGCCATCATCATCATGTTGTTTCGTCAAGAGCTGTGTAGTGTTGTACACTTGTGAATTATACTTGAGGCAAACCAAGAAAACTTTTTTTTCTACTTCTTTATATTGGATCATCCTTTCTCTTTTTCGCCTAAACACTAGAGAATAATACAGGGTTTAAAAGCAATTACACAATGTAATACTCAATCCAATAGCAGCACAGCGGAAAGTCTACTTTAAAGAGAATCTTTTTCTGTGGATGAGTTTAGCAAGAAAAAAAGTGTTTCAAAACATGTCTGTATGTATCTATGTAATAATGTAAGTATGTGTAAATACAAGCATGCCTATAGCACTATTTCAGAAGGGACCGCTAAAAATGGACTTGAGCAATTTTCTCTAGATTTATTTGTTTTCCACTTACTTTAATGGGTTTAATTGGCTTGATGCGTTTCTAATGTTTTCGCGAGAAAACATTCATGTTAAGTATAAAGAAAAGTATATGAGTTCTGAAATGTACTCAAAGAGAGAGAAAGAGAGCGAGAGAGAGAGTTACTTTAGAATTAGTTGCTATTGCCAGAGACAAGTCATGAGAATGGGCAATTGCTGCACACACAAGCTTGTAAATAAAAACTTCCATTGTACTTCCAGCAAAAAAAAATGTATTTGTGCTATTGGTATTGTTATTGGATTTGGAAAAAAGTAACTCATATATGATCAGCCCAAAGCAAGCATGACTTTTCACTCGTATATTTTCACCCATTTTCAATTTTTGATAAAAAAAATCACATCATTGTAATCACTGCGAGCAAAAAAATCTTGCAAGAAAAATATAAAAAGAGAGAAAGAGAGAGAGAGAAAAGTCTTTCCTTGAGGAAATAACAAGTGCAGAAGAAAAAAAATTGTAATTGTGTTGGAGTTTATAAGACT
This sequence comes from Sinhomidia bicolor, assembly GCA_027743785.1. Lineage (NCBI taxonomy): Eukaryota > Metazoa > Arthropoda > Collembola > Entomobryomorpha > Entomobryidae > Sinhomidia > Sinhomidia bicolor. The sequence continues at coordinate 10,634 of JAHZMT010003182.1, forward strand.
TGATCTTTTGTTCATAGGTATTGCACTAGTACTACTTAAATAAAAACCACTTTGATCAAAACTAGATTTATAAACTTTGCTTTTTTTTGCGGAGAGGCAAAAGCCATAAGTGTTTTAGCTTCGCCTTTCTTCTTCTTCTTTCTCTTCTTTTACTTGAACAACACAACTTGGTCTCGCAATTTCATTTGTTTTTTTTTCAATCGCTTATAAAAATGAATTGACGTGATGGAGTTTCCTGAAACATGGAACCGTACTCTCTCTCATTCTTTCCTTTTCGCTCCATCCGTTCTTCTAGCTCTCTCTTTCAATTGAAAACAAGAATAAAAAGACGTGATTCATTGACTGATTCAATTGAAAAAAGAAGAAAAAATGCTAGTGCAATAGATTGATTTTCTGAGTGGATGTACGTTTGAATCACGCTCTTTCAAAATGGGTTGAACAACTCCTCATCTATTGGAATGCGCCTTTTTGCTATGCTACTACTACTACACTACTACTAGGCAGTTTTAAAGTAATGCAAAGCTAAAAGGCATTGTATTATTACTGCTTAAGTTTGTTCAACCAACTTTACTACATATATTAGCAGTTTGGCGAGAGAAGAAGACACAAGTTTACTACCAGAAAAAACAACGAATTACTCTATATAGAAAAAAGTAACAATAATAATAACAATAATAATGACAATAATAGTACAGGTATAATGGGTTAAGGTACACAAGATGTATGATACAACACAACGCACAAATATTACAGCTACCCACCTACCAGCTTTCAACTTCAAACCAATAGTTTTTTTTAGTATTTTTTTTTTCTTTCACACACACACACGCCACACACGTAGATGCAACAGGCAATACAACTACAAACTTTACACAAAAAAAGGTATAGTTATGTGGATAGTGAAACCATAAGCGTTGGATTTTTTCCCTTCTTTCAAGACGTACTCTCTACTTTCTGCTTTTGTTTAAAACTTAATAGACAAAGAAATAAAAGAAGTGGCATTAGTAACATGGGTTTTCTCTGTTATAGTTTCCCTCCATACGTTGCTGTAAACTATTTAAGTATACATATACGACGACGAATGAAAGAGAAAAAAAAACAACAGCAGCATAAGCAGTAGTAGTAGTTGCTAGTCGTCGAATTTGGTTTCTGTTCAGGTACATATATACATTCATATAATATGATGGGATTATGGCACGCACGTACCAACCATCACAAAATTCTATTGCATTCACTAAAGCTAGTCTGCTGCTACTGCCATTATTATTATTATTATTATTATTATACAGCTTTTCCTTTTACCAATATTCCTTTTTCTTTGCGTTGCATCTTTTTTTCTTGTTGACATTTCTGCCTCATTCTCTTTTTCTTGAAAGAGAAAATGTGCAACTTTATCCCTGCTCGCAGCAGCAGCAGCACATGCGATAGTTGTAACATTGGTGTAGAGAGAAACAAGTGCAGTAATAATAATAACAATTCAGAGTTTCCATATACAGCCTTAATGGATGCAATGATATACCTATACGTGTGAGGTTTGTGTGCGTATAATATTATTGGTGAGATAGACCAACAAACTTTTTGTTTTCCTTTTCTAATCTGTACGCCTGTGTATATACACGTAAATGTAACTTGCATTGCATTATTATTGCTAACTTTCATAGCTCTTTTTTGTGTAGCCGGTCATAAGAAGAAAGAGGAGAATCGTTTTATTTTTAATTTCGGGGAGGATTTATGAAAGTAATATCTACAAGTACGTATTTCTCGAACAAGAAAAAAAATGTATAGCAAGTTTGTACTTTCTTCTCTCTGCCAACTTTGTGAAAGGTGTACACTTCCGGCAGACCAGACTACTCTGTTCTTGTAAACAAGTAGTGTGTGTAGCATTTATATATATATAGCGTGTTATATTTATAACTTAAATCCTTTCATCCAACTCTTTTTTGTGACTTTGTTCAACTTGAAGAAGAAGAAGCAAATAAGAATGGATACTTTAAGCTGATAAAATGTTTGAAAAATAACTACATTCATATTAAGCACGATTGTAAGTACCTATACTACTTTTCATCGAGTTTTTTTTAGTCAAGTAAAGGCAACAGCGTTTATTTTATTTTAAGCCGGAAAAAAAAATTGAACACAGTTGTGAATTCATTCATATTATTATTAT
>JAHZMT010003183.1:0-14875 GCA_027743785.1 Sinhomidia bicolor
TGAAGATACATGAGCATCGCTCTACTTTCCGTGAGTACAAATCCATCATCGACCATAGTTGGTACGGTATGCTGAGGGTTGATCTGCAAAAATTAAGAAATTTTTTAAAACCCCTTCATTTTAAAAATGTGAACGATTAAAAGACATTGAACACAATATGAAAAAAACTATTACCGCAACAAACTCTGGTTTGAGTTGTTCTTGGGTCATCAGATCAAGATTTTTCACGTCAAGTGAGATGCCCATGTGCTTCGCGAGAAGAAGCACCATGCGAGCAGGTGCACTTGGGGGACAGGAGTAAAAATCGATGCCCATTTTTGTAGGTTTATCCTGTAAAATATTATTTTAGTTTTATAAAATTGCGCTTAAGCGTTGGCAAGTATTGTTTATTTGAAAGCATTCAACGTACTGCTTCTTCCAGCAATTTTTATTCTCCTTTTACCTTAATTTAGAAAAACCTATCAAAAAACTCAATGGCGAATGGGAGTGTATACATTAAATTTAAAAATGACAGGGGGAGTGCAATGCAATAAATGAAAGAGCGATATAGATTTTTAAATAACAGAGAACCAGTAGTTCCATGAAAAGCTATACTACTCAAAGCAAATTCAAACAAAGCATACTGTGCCGATGATACTTGTTCTTGGAATGATATTGGTATTGGTACTCAGAATATTTCCCACATTAAATTTTTTTTCTCTATCTGCCATGAAACTTTTTGAATTGTAAAATGAGAAAAAATCAATATTATTTTAAAAAGTCGTCTCGTAGACTATGTATGTATGTACAAAATGTTCATGTAGCATGAATGATAGGGATTAATGAAAATAGTCTATTTTAAATAGGCTAAGCGTGGTTTCCTCCTATATTTTTTTTGAAAATGCACATTATGATAATATTGCATACAACATGAAATGCGCCATCAAAAATTTAAATACATGAAATGATACTGCACTAAATGCAGTTCTATTCAACCTACCTGCCTGGACTTCTTGCTTTTCCCCAATCCCATTATGGACAACACCACTGTTACCCTTTTACTCAATTAATTAGTTTAACTATTAACCATAGAGTATAAAATTGTCAATGTAAAATGAACGTAGCCATAATTATACTTCAGACTATCAGACAATAAATCTCAATCGTACAAGTATGTCTTTCGCTAATGAAATTAAAAAAATTGGACTACAGCTCACACTTACTTTTAGAAAGATCCTTATAGGTTGATGGAAATTCTATCACGTTGAATGTATAGTCACTTGAGTGTCCACGTTTTCAGACAAACTATCCTGGAAATGACCCGCGCGGCTGGACTTTATATACTTAACATGCAAGACGGCAGATGAAAACAGATCAATCAATCGACAAAAAAACAAATTCTATCACCTTCATTATACAGTTATATCTTCATGAAATTACTTTTGTCGTGTGGTGGCGTCACCAAAAAATAACACTTGTAATTTAATTTAAGTGTGTTCAATTACCTCTGTTTTTATTTGAAGTTGAAACAACTATAAATGTCCTGTTCGCCGGTGATGGTAACACTCAGAAAGTCAGAAACTAACACGCGACAACACAAGGGTAAACTGAAAGCGAAACTTGACTAAACGTCAGATTATGTATATGTGTTAGCAATATAGAATGTCAAATGTAGGATGTTTGTTGCTCATCCAATCCGGCATAAGTAGTCTACGTGTTTTAGTATTCAGCATAGCAGACAGTATGTGTTTGCAGACAAGTTGATAATGAACGCAACCAAATCAAGCTTGGTAGAATCAACGAATTTTTGGATGAACCATTTACTCAAATTACTACAAGCAAAAAACAACCTAGAATATAGTACTAATGTACATTGTCATGAAAAATCAGCAGTATATTCTACAAATCTACGCTCCCCCATAAATAATCTATCCATCACGTTATATGGTGTCAGAAATTCGGAAGATAATGTGGAAATGAATGATGTGACCCTGTATTTTTTTGTTTATGCTATTATTATAAGTAGGATAAAGTATATGATGTGTCATTATTACTACTTTTCATACTACAGACTGCAGATGCAGATTACATGAATTAAACTACTTTTCCATTTTTTATATTTTTCCATTACCTATTTCATGTAGTAGACCCACTTGAAAAAATGGGCTTTTGAACACCTACTTACTTGAGGCATAAGTCGTTTCAGAGGTGGAATACTTAAAACAAGTGTGTACTAGCCAGTAAAAGTATGTAATTTCTGCCCAGTAAAATCCTGCATCTACCCGCATGTTATGCTATGATGACTCATAAATAAATCGTTTTTAGCTAACTAGATTCAGCTGAAGCTAAAAGAATACAAACTTCCACATTACTATCAATAAAAAAATCATAAATATCAATGTCATTATGGCATGATAATATGATATGTATTTCATTATGTTAAAAGTTATGACATTAATTGTAAGTATCACTATTTAGGTGACAAGAACATGCCAATTAACGATACCCTGTCGAAAAGGTAATTTTTGTTATTAGCATTTACTCTATTTTCTCTTTTCTAAAGAATTCACACCAGTCAGTAGGCATAATAATAGGCTTTGCCAATCAAGAAATAAATACCTACATTGTTGCCAACAATAAATTCAGCTGATGCCTTTCACATTTTGATAGGTGGAATCGCCAAATTCACGTTCAATTTGTGTTATTATTTCAAAATCCACAATGCTGTATATTACCTAAATTTACAATAATTTATTTTTTCAAACTGTCAAAAGTTTAATTCGACAAAGTTAGACAGAGTTAATCCATCAGTGTAAAATTCATGGAGAAATTAAGTACCCGTAAGTTAAGTTTTTATCTCACACAAGCTATGGAAAATCGTCATCCAGTGGATGAAAATTTAAATTTTTAGTTTGTTGAAAATAAATTATAGCAAGTCATAAACCGATGAATGAAAAAACATCCCAAGCTTGGATTGGTGGGGATATAAAGAACAGACATACAAATTTAAGTGTGTAGTGTGTACATTGCACTACTGTGGCACTGTATTGTAGAGCACATTTATTAGTTTGAGTTAATGGTAAAAAAGGAAGTAGTGGCCTTGAGCATGAAAAGCTTAAAATGTTTTTTTTGTCTGAAGTGCGGGCATTTGTAGTATGGGAAATATTTTTGGCATGAATGATAATATCTTGTAAGTAGGTATACATTGTATAAAGTAAGAATTGGCTATTGAAAAAAGGTTCAACTCAATTATATTTATGGGCTATTCCCAAGAAGTCTGTAGTAAAGTAATACTATGATGGTGTTACGATACGACGGTAGCAATATTACAAAATAGCAGTATTTTCAAATTCAACTTGACGATGTGAGTCATTTTATTTTTTCATTCAGACTCAATTTTTTAAATGTAAGAACGCAAGACAAAAATGGCCATCACAGCGAAACTAAATGGAAATGACTTTTTGTCTACTACTGAAATAAAATTAGTTACATCACAATAATGGATATAATGACTATATGATGTTGGCTAACAATATATTATGTAGACATATTTTCATATCCAGTTGCAGGATTGAATACTCTTAGTTTGACTTTGACTTTGACGGACAACCTTCGTCTACTTGTTGGAAAATGCATTGTGAGCATTTTAAGCTTTGGTCAGGAACGATTTAACTGCAAATTGTACCGTATATCCTAGAGATATCCTTTGGAGCAGTAGACTATCTGCCCGTTTTACCATTACTACCCACTAAACTAGATATATTTACTTTATTAAGATAAATGAAGGGTTGAACCAAACTGACATAATACGTGATGGCATATAGGTGATATGGCTTGTATGCGGTGTTTCCAAATGTTTAAAAAATTAAATCAGTATTACTGTCATTTTTTAAAATCTTGCTTTTAATAAAATAGAATCTCCAGTTAAAAGGGAAATTTGTCAAATAAACTTTTTTCTAATGCGCCCACGCTGTTACATTGTGCATACCTACGTATATTTATAATTATGCTCCAATAACAAACAAATCATTTTAGCCAAACCTGCTGTAATGAATGTGAATATACATGTACTCGTTACATGTACTCATACTCATAAATGTAGTATTATACACACCACAGAGTCCGCCTTTGACCCTTGGGTGGTATTGAAAATCTGGGAGGAATGATCTGCAAAATACCTTTTTACAAGTACACAGATCGGTATTATATCCACGGTTAAGCGTTAAGCTGCAAAAAGGTTTAATTTCTGTAGAAAAGAAATTAATAGTTCTTGTAAAGCAAAAATATCTTAAGATTCCAATTAGATATGCAAAAAAGCGAAGTAAGTAGAACAGTTTTTCAAAAAATAACACGACGTAATTATTCCATTGCGTGTCAATTATGAAGTCAAACTTTTATTATAGGTAGGTATGTATAAAATTGTAAAACGTAAAAAAAGTAAGAGGTGATTTTTTAACGAATCTACGAATACAGAAAATAAGCAAAAACATAAGAAATCTGCTGAAACAAACCTCTCAACGCAATATCTTAACACTTTCTAAATCGAACTTGCTTTACAAAAGGTGAAGTATTTTGGAGAATTTGAATGATGAAAAGGTGAAAAGGGTTCAAGGACTCCAATTACTGGACAAGTCTTCCTTTGGGGGCGTACAGTCTTGGAAATTTGGAATAAACGAGGAATAATTTATTGTAAGAAACATTTTCAAAATAATATAGACGAATGGATGTATTAAATATATTCTTCTTTCATCTTCACATTATATTATGTGTCAAATTGATGGTGTCTGGAATAAAAAATAGATTGTGTAGATAAAGTACATATATAGATAGCTATATTTTGAGCCTTTGTAACTCTTCACAATTTAGAAAGAAACAGTAATAAGAAGTTCCTAGTAAAAAATGAATAATCGAAAACTTTTCGAAGAAAATATTATTTCTTATATAGAGTTGACAATAGATGTATGTATATACAGGTGTCAGGTTATGAATGAATCAGACCTTCTTGTGGAACACTTTACTAGTAGCCAAATACAACTTACATATATTTGCCTTATAATTATTCCAAAAGGTGTAGTCCTTTTTAGAGTGAAGGTGTTTCGAGTCTTTAAGACTTGACTCATTGTAGCATTGTATTCTATTATTTGCTTTTGTAAAGAAGACATACTACACGTGCAAAATAAGTCTTTTATTTGTCGAGTATAATACCCACTACTCAAACAGTTAATGCTTCTTCATGCCATAAAGCGATTCTGAAAAAAATAATATTATTAAAAAATAATATAAAAATGAACCTGCCAAGCACAAGGTTGATCACTCTCTGCTTTCTAAGCAGCAAAAAAGGCTCCAAATAAATGGCATGTTTAGAAAACAAAAACTAGAAATGCTTTCTCTTTCCCCTCTGGTCTTTCAAGAATTCACACGACACGTGCGTAGCAGCTTACTCTTGAACTTCTCTTGAGCTGTTGAGGTAAAGTCGATATTCATTTCAGTACATGTTTTGTGGTTGTAATACATTTTAGTACATGCAAACTAGAATTCATGAATACAGACTATATGGTTAATATAACACACAAACAAATACGCAGCATAAGGTAATAAATATAGTACAAAAGAACTTTTTGGCCAAAAACTTACATGTCAAGTCAAATCAAGTAGCTATACTTTAATAAAATATATAGCCTACCTACACATGCCATTTGGAAAAGAATAAAAAGAAATACCTATATACCATTTCTTTCATTCTATAAGTAATCTTGAGATATTCTGACCCTGTCCTTCTCAATAAACTTCTTAATGTGTGACTTTTAAAACGTAATGCTTCTATAGTCTTAGTTGTAATTATTATTTAGGCAAAACTAGAATGGAAAACGGAATAAGAAATCATACAAATACTTTTAGCAATAAACCGTAGTCGGTAAGAACGAATGTATAAAATTCAACCTTAACTCACCCCTTCTTGGGTTAATATATCTGCAAAATATATGATATACATTCGAAGTTCGAACATGTAATAAAGTAAACAGTGCGGAGAAAGCAAATAGGTAAGTAAAATTCTAAAGTTTACGGAAGAGCCGAAATTTTGCGAAATTAGCTTGCGTGAGGACAAGGTACATGTACAATGCTACGTAACGCCAATGACAAAATTATAGCTTTTTTATATCGTAAATCTTGTATAGTTGTACCTGTATATTTAAACATGAACAACAACGGGAAATTGCTTGCAAATACCGCTGTTGAGACATGGTTGAGACTGTGATTGCATTGAAACTCATTTGATAATTATTGTAGCTCTTTATAAGTGCGTGGTATACGTTTTATAGCATGAGGGCAAGTACTTGTAAACAGCCGTCTCTTTCGACTTACAGGGCTTCTGGCCGACTGAAAATGCCCGGAAATGAACTGGACCATTGGTGTTGGTCTGGAATTATTTAGGGTGGCACTAACGTGTAGGTACAACACAACAGCAACTGGAAGCTATTTTTGCTTCCAGTTGTTGAACAGCGTACATATATATTTATTATATTTTGCAAAGAAGTAGTAATTATTCCAAATACTGCCCTTATATGTCAGTTGTGACGATGAAGCAGAAGTAGTTGCACATTTGTGGCCGTGAAACGTGGTCATGAATTTAGAGGTCAGTGTAAAGAAAATATTGAAACAAGAAAGTCTGTTCAGAAATAATAATAATTATTATTTAAATAACAATATCTGTGAAAATTATTTTAGGCTGTTTTCTAGTAAATTCTCATGTAATAGCTGAAAAATGTGCACAGTATTATCTTCAAAAGTTAGCATCTGATTTAAAATAAGATTTTAAACAATGTTTGATACGCATCCCGCGAATAATTTAGTGTAAAATGTAATTACGCTAAAAACAGTTTGTTGCTCTACTTGTGTAAAATTAAATAATCCGTCTACAAATTTGGTATAAAAGTAAGTTCATAAATATACTAATATTCATCATAATATATCACATCTACACAATACGTAACTGCTTAAATCATATAATCAGGCTAAAATTTAATTAAAAATCATTTTTAAAATCCATTTCAAACACGTTTTGAAAAGTATTGTTGCTGAAAACGTTATTTTTTTATTCTGAATTTTATCGTTACAATTCAAATTCCAGGGCACAAAAAAAGACAATGAAGATGTAAAAATCACGATCACTTTGCGTTTGTTAGACAATGGAAATTTCTACGATTGACTGATTTATTTGATCAAAAAACCTTTCTTAAAATTTGGTTTAGATTATTTCGTATAAAATTGTGGCATCGCGTGTTGGTGTTGGTACAAAGCCACATTGCAAACTATGTATTCAAACTAAAAGTAAGTATATACTTTATTGTTGAAAATTTTAATTTACGTATCAATATCATAATATTTAAATTAATTAATTAAACCTCAAAAATATATCTTTTCAACAGTAAATTTAAAACATTGTTTTTACTTTTTAGCTACGTGCTTTTTTCTAAACACAACATCAATAATAATGTCATTTCCTATAAAATTTTTATTTTTCATTCTTTAAAAACTGGATTTTTGGTTTTACCGACTGATTTACTCGTGCATACATTTCTAAATGTAACCTTTTTGCTGATTTGCCCACAAGAGTCTTAAATTCTTTTTGTTGTTATCATTGTTCACTTTCTTCAGATTATAAGAAGTTCATTGGTAGAACTGACAGTAGGTATCTGCATCAGTGTAAAAATGTATACCCTGCAGTTTTAAACAAATATGCATAAGAAAGGTGATTGTTCAAGGACAGGATGCAAAAGTACAACGTTCTCATATTCACGTAATACCGATTTTAAAAGTCAAATGTTACGCCTTAGGCCAAATGAAGCGGTACCAAGTATGTAATATAATGTTGTGTTGAGGGTTTGGCTGGTATATGTTGATACTATTACAAAAAGCCAAAAAATTTGATATTTATCATGTGAGTAGCCTGCTTATGCATGCTAGCATTACTAGTATGAACATCATCAACCATTCCCCATGTTTGTACCTCCCAAATGTTTGTACCTCCAACTGTCTGACATTTTGCCTCGGTTGACTGCATATTTCTTAATAGGTGTCTTTCATTTTTAAACATTTTTATACATGTCCTTTCACACAAATTAACGATTGTCACGCAGTCAGTCCACGTCAACATTTTCTGAACAAGCAACATCATTTGCATTATTTGCAACAGGAGATAAGGTCTAATTCAATTTTTCTCTGAACAAAATTTTTCCTCAGTGGGTTCCTGTCTTTCCAGTCAACTCGACACAGCAAAAAGCTGGAATTATCCAGGAAAAGAATTTTATAATACGCATCGAGGAAAAATAGACGCTGTTTCTGACGCAGTGTTCAAAGACCCTTCAGGAAGTGAAGCGGTTTCGCCAACTAGTCTCAAAAATCCTCCGAGTGCTACCACAACAGCATCAAACACCAGCAAACTTTCAGGAAAAAGTATAAGAATAATACATATACATATTTTTAAAAATTCTTTTCCTTTTGTCATTGACTCTTATTTGGAGTTTTTATATGCTTGATTTATGTTTGCTTATAAAAAGGTGGAAAGAGAGTAGGAATCGTTATGGGTCTCAAGTTATATAATTTATCGGATAGTCCACCATGCTTGATGGTCCGAATGGGATTAAAATATCTGGGCCTTGAGTACGACATTATCAACGTGGATTTTTTAAAGGGCGAGCAATTTTCGGACGAGTACCTCAAGAAAAACCCGCAAGGCGAAGTGCCCCTTCTGGATGATAATGGATTTCTTTTAAGTGAAAGGTAAAAAAAATCTACAAGTTCAGAATCGTATGTATTTACATTTACATATTATGTAAGTATACCAATAATATTTTCAGCACTGGTAATTATTTACCTGGGAGGAATAATAATTTATGTTTGACCTTTGTTTGCGCTAGTGTGGCTATTCTGCAGTACTTGGCCGATAAATACAAAGTAGATGAGACATTCTATCCAGTGGATGCACAACAGCGGGCAGTTGTCAACCACCGACTGGCTTTTCACATGAGTACATATTACAAGGCTATGGTGGATTACGTGGTAAGTATAAGACATTTTTTGTCATTTGACATTGTGTTTAATTATAGCTGAAAGATTGAAACGTTCCAAAGGGCAATGTGTAACTGAATATTATTTCAATACTTCCACATAATTAAGGAAAGTTTGTGAAAGTGCATATTTGTCACGCGATATGTTTTAGTGTGTAAAGCTGAGTTTGTATTCATTTCAATAGATTTTACCAGCATGCTATGCTTATCCAAAAACGGAAGCCAATTTGAAAAAGCTGGAACATGCTGTACAGATATTTAACACGTATCTAACCAGACAAGGAGGCAGTTATGTCACTGGAAGTATGTTAGATTTAGACTTCATTTAACCTTTATGCATTTCTTATAGTGAAAAAATTTTGATGTGCACCTATATTACTTTAAGTTTATAGGTATAGGGACAATATACAATAACTTTCTACTCCCCCGACCTACGTGTTTATAATTTTATTTCCGTAATACTTAGGTAATTTGACGATTGGAGACATACCACTCATTCTTGGGACTGTTTGCTTGGAAATAATTTCCTTTGATCTGTCAAAATACGAAAAAGTTCAAGATTGGTATCAGAATTTTAAAACTACTCATCCAGAATTGTGGGAATATGGAAAAATTTGTTTGGATGAGTTGGCTGAGTTTGTAAAAAGTCCTCCTGACTTCAGCCATCTTAATCATCCAGTTCATCCTACAGATCGTACCGTTCTGACCACGGGTTCTTCACAAGAAGATGTACCTACTCCCGTAGCTGATTGAGAAATGAAATATTACAATTTGGTGACAATCGACGACCAGTTTGAAATTCACTGTTTCAACATTTACCACCGCATTGTGAGCAATGATGAAACCTCTTTTAATCTATGTATACATACATTACATTAAACTCTTGTTCTGTGTTAAATAAATATTACGTGCATTAAAAATTATTTCTCACAAGCTATACTTTATTAAGATATCAGTATCACTATCACTTTAATAAATATCACGTTTTATCAACGATCTAGATCATTGCTTTTTATAAATCATTGTAAATAAAAAATTGCTAACTTTAAAATATTGCTTTCCCCTACTTTTGAGTTGTTAGTTAGAAAATGTAGTGTAATAAAATACTGGACTGGAAACGTAAAACAATATTATTATAATTTTAAGCGTTTTACACTAAAATGTAGCCAATAAAAAGTTGTGATCTGCATGGTCAATAGTTTGCTTTTTTCAACTCGGACGATCAAATACTCGCCTTTCAATGCCTCAAACACAAAATATTTCTGAACTCATTCAACCGTGACTACTCTCCTCGTCGTATGGAAATCATGGTTCCCTCTTCACATTTGAACTGCTTTGTCGTCTTACTCTGGCTGCTCCAGTTATGTTCCTCTGAACGTTGTCAAATGTTTTCTCCAATCCCTTTCTTTTTCCTGAAAAAATAAGCTCAAATGTTGGGATTTTCTGTTGCGTGTGTGTGAATTTCACATTCTTTTTCGGGGATCGGAATACCATGGGTTTTACTACTAATTTTTGCATGGAAGTCTCTGTTGATTTACGCAAGTTCCAAAACATTTGACTGGTATTCTCGGTAGATGAACGCCTAGTTATTCTTGTACCCGGACTAGCAATCGGCATAGGCAGCATTTTACATTTTTGTTCCAGATTTTCATTGTCAGATACCCTAAAAGTACATTACAATGAAGTTACAAAATATGATATCGTCGGTTCGAAACTTTTCCGAGCAACTAAAGGGAATTAATCATTGAAAATTTAAGGTTTAAAATCTTACATTTTTGTGAAATTACGTAATTTACTTTGAATCATATCCCTAGCGTTTAAACCTTTCTGTTCATGTTTCAAAGCAAATGAGCGATAGAACTCTAGTATTTTTTTCTTATCAACCATACGCTTGAAACGCAGTTTAGCCTCCTCTTGCCTTTCCAACTTTTGCAGCGGTTTTGAAGGTGGTGGTGACTGCTGTACAAGAGGTTTTCGAACCTTCTGGGCAAATATCACATATGGATCGGTTGAAACATATCCTAAAGCTAATTTAGCGTCTGCTTGCTGTTTACAGTTTTGCTTAAAACTTGAAGAGTTTTTCTACAGATGTGTAACACAAGAAGTACATACTTTTAGAGTATATACTTTAAGTAGTACTGAAAATAAATACATGTTTGCAAATTTCTATCAGTTGAAAACTTTGAACATACGTTCTGAAGACGTTTCTCTTTCCAGTAGGGAAATAGGTGGTAAAAGTCTGAATGAACCGTTACAGGTAATGCACCAATGGCTTTTTCAGGAACATGAGTGTTGCGTTTGTTTAGTTTTGAAAAAAGGTACTCAAGCTGAATATTTTTGTTGTTTGTGTCAATCAGTAATTGTAATTAATCAGTCAGTAAAAATTGAAATAAAAAGCTATTCTTAATTTATTCGTACAAAAAAATTTAAACAATAATTTCATTTATGCATATTATTGAAACTGTCCAACATCATTTATCTTACGCGACTTGGAGTTATATTAAGTTCTTCGTTCTTCTTAAGCCATTCTTCATCTTCAGAATCCATATCATAATCTGAATCACGTTGACTTTCTTCAGAGTCACTACTGTAATTAAAATCTATAAAAACCAGATAGTTTTACATAAGTTCAGAAGAATGCTTATTTTTTAAAAATGTACACACCAACCTGTCCATGTAACTGGAAACGGTGGTAGTGAGTTGTCATCAGGGTAGGCTCTGCTATAAAGATCCACTTCAACCAAAGAAAATTCGGGCTGCGGTAAAACCCTACTATTTTGAAGACACGTATTCTGTGACTTAACATCAACGGATGAGTCTACGTCTACAGGTTCCTGAAAACAAATTAGTAACTTTCATGAAATAAGTTTGTCACAAACGAAACCATGTAAAAATACAGCATAGTCTCGGCCGAACAATAGTGTTGGCAAGTTTTTTTTGAATAAACAAACTCATACCGATTTCATTGTTTTTTTCATAGCTATATTTAGCTTGCGTTCAGCTTCGTCACCAGCATCTGAACTTTTGGCTTGGTATGGATCTTCAGTTTTTATTCTTTTTGCCATTTCAAGCATTTCTTCTAAATCATTGCCAGGAATCTCACCCTCTTTGTAAATGGCCATTGGGTACCTGACCTTACGAAATGTACCTGATCTTGGCTTGTACGGCATAACTTTGGAGTTTGGTGCCAACATGACTGTTTACTGAGAAGTAATGTTGTCAAAGATACGAAAATGCACACTTGGCCACAATGTTTTCTTCCACTCTTTCACTGTAAATAATCCTGAAATAATCTTATCCAGGAAAAGATGTGATGTTAGTATGTGGAATGTGGACAAGGAAACAAAGTGAGCATTTGGATACGATACAACCGTCGTCCGTCACTTTTTAAGTCAGACGTGAATTTGGTGAAAGTGGATGGTGCCTACAAACTACGAACAACGGCTCACTCACAAGAATAGAAACATACGCTGGGATTCACAAAAATGCATAAACGCTGTCTCCGGCAATCTATGCAACAATCATAGCTTCAAACATCGAAGTACGTAATAACGTAATACGTAATTCAACTTTAAACACACGTGGTTATTGAAGCTGTCCTCGGTGATGATTGGCGTACGTGGTCAGTGGTGAAAGGAGAGTAGAGTAGCAGTGAAAGTGAAGGAGTGACACGGTCAGTACATACCCTCAATACACAGTGTAAAATTTATAGCAATAATTTAAAATAGCTTCCTTTCGCTTTTAATTAAGATTCCCTCCAACCGTAGTTTAATTAAATATAATTATTATTGTTTATTGTTTCCCTAGTACAATAATAAGTTACAAAGATATTATCAGAGAACTGACGGAGTTTGAGTTTATCACCGATAGTCGATGTCGACTCGGAAGAGCACTGGAAAATATGTAGTACAAGCTGTTCTGTTTTGAAATGCAACAAAAAAAATTGAAAACAATGTCGAATAAAATAAAAAGTATAAAAAATGCCACGTCAGCAGATCAGATTACTGTTTAAGTAGGTCATTGACATTTCCTCATGAGAAACACATCATCACATAGCGTACAAAAATAGTATAACTTTAGATCTTTCTAGAAAATGACGCAGATAACGGTCGAGTCTCGATTCTCAACCGACCGACCAACACACTCGAATTGTACGTGCCTCAACTTTTTTTCTCACCAAATCATAGGCCAAACAGAAAAGAAAAAGTGAAAAAGACGCGTTGTTGCCTTTGTATGATTAGATTAGACTTTCACTTTATAGACTGGCTGTAATGATGCTTTGGCTAATTCAATTCAACACAAATTGGTGCTAGCTATGTTAATGCGTACAATCGAGCTAAACGTTTTCTACGCAAAACACAACGTCACTGACGACAGGTCAAGTTTTGGAGGAAGGTCCAGGGTGTGACTCAACTCAGGACTCCTGATTACTGGTATCATGAACGATGGCGCGGCGGTCCCTTCAACACGAAAAACGAAAGCAAAAAAAGCAATCACAAAAGCAGCTTTTCCAGCTCTGCAAACAAATTGCTCCAGTTCATGAAATTTGGACCAGCAAGAGCAAGCACATAAATTTGCTGGAGAATTACGTTCGTTGACTATGTAACTTATGAAGTAGATACGGAAGTAAGGTCATACAGTCATACGTCCTACTGTCATCCAACTCTAGCAAAATTCACAGCAAACATTCTCGGTATACTGCGTCCGGTCCGTGATTCTTTCGTACATTGTTTCTTTGTCTCCTTTTGAGTGCTTCTTTTTATTGTAAGAACTCATAGTACGTGGCCGGCCATTGTTCAGCGCGAATTTTAAAATTTTCATGGTTTTTTAATATTATTTTGCGCTTGAATGTTAAAAATGCAGATCATTATGTTTAATATAAATTTTTAATTTAATTTTTAAGGCGATACGATGATTGTACAAAAACTTTGGGTTACAAAACAACATAAACAGTTAATTTAATCTACAAGTCCTTTATAATCTATAGTCAGTCCCAGGTTGTATTTAATTGAGTACTCAATACTACTTAGTTTAATGGATGTAACCAGCACGTTGTCGTTTAAATATCACTGTCATTTTTTGATTTATTTTATTTTTTATCACAGCAAAGGACATTTATTTTAGCATTAGGTAAAATTAGTATTTTATCTAATTAGCCTTGTACAAATGTTGAGCAGAGCTGATTACGTTTCTCTAATCTTATCAAAATATAAAGGTATATAAAGTATCAATTTGAATCAATTCGAAGTGTATGTAAATGGTAAATTTGGAAAGGGATTATGAGTGATTCGCGATGAGAAAAAATGAATTTGTTCAAAAATGAGAGACATGAGCGCAATTAATTATTATTAGCTTTTGAAGGCATTGAAAAAGTTTTGTTATAACCAACTTGTCTGTCTCTCTGTGTGTCTGTCCGTAAACGACATAATTTTTGAACTTTTTTATTCAGACACCAAACTTTGTCTTACTAAAATTTCTTTAGGTTAAAACGTTATTTGGGATTGAATTTTAGGTAAATTGACCAACAGCGATCTTTAGAAACCATTACACAATATTTTTATCGACAACAGTGCTTTTATTAGCCATATGGGGCATTGAAATGTTTCCCATTAAACAACATCTGATGTTTAAGAGGAGGCCAAATATAACATTTTTAGCCATTTCAAAGCTAAAAGTTAAGAACGACTAATATGCAGAGCTCAGACATAGTGCATACAACCTTTGAGAGGAAGTACTTTCGAAGTATTTGATATACATAAAAGATAACTATTAACGGACACTGTCATCCATAGAGATAATGGCGGAAGCATAGAAATATGATGAATGTT
>JAHZMT010003184.1:0-13273 GCA_027743785.1 Sinhomidia bicolor
TTGCGTAAGTAAAATCTCGCGGTTGCTTCATGTCGTTGGTCAAGAGTCCATTCTGCATTTATTTGATTATTGAGAAAGATGGCATTTCATGAATAGCTAAGCTGACAGAGAAGGATCCCGTTGATTCCAGAGTTGAAAGAAGTTGTTTTAAAATATAAAAGTCGAATAGATCTACCTACATGCTATTCAGGTGGCTTAAATGTGAAAAGAAATTGGCAAGCATGTTTTGCAAAATGGAAAGAAACATGGATACAATACAGACATGTGTTTATGAGGTGTTGTTTAGGTACTTGACTAATTGTAAGGTTTGTTGAGGTAGGAATCAGCTTCTTTTGCTTGCTTGCTACCCCAGTCATTACTGCATTATGTACTATTTTTTTGCTTTATCATTTCAAATCAATATTAATTATTCTGCTTGCGTCTATCTAAAGACCTGAAGTAGTACGCATTCTTAGAATGCTCATAAAAAAGATAAGAGAATTTTATAGAGGCTAGAAATAGCAAATGTGAATTGTAGTAGGTCCAATCACACAAACATCACTCACAACAGCCAGCACACAAGTTTTTTTTTGACTTGGCTTACGATTGCGATAAGTTGTTGTACGTACGATGTATTATGATGATCGATGACTGATTAGGATTGATTAGCTGGGCAGCGAGCCGTTACGTACACGTATCAACAAAACTACTCAACTGTGTAACTGTTCTATTCTATTCATTCAACAGCGCAGTGATGGTGGTGGTGGTGGTACTACACTCCAAACTTGTTATTACCATTTATTATTATTATTATTTAGCTATTCTTAGATTTCAATAAAGTACATACACGCTTGTTGATTGTAAATGGAAACGCATTATATTGCGTACATGATTGCAAGCAATTCATTCAGTGACTTATTGAAAGACGGGAAGGAAATATAAGTAGCAATAATATTATTATATTATAATAAATAATAATAAGTAATAATAATACGTACAACAATTTACTTGCACTTCATCATCAAACCATGCAATCTTTTTGCCAATGTGAGGAAGTGAAATTACAATGCTGAGTTGTGGTGACGTTCGCTTCGGCGAGTTCATTTATCCTTCCTTTACTGCAGTTATGCTGCTGCTGCTCAATAAGCGTGATGGAATAGATTGATAAAAATTGTGAATTGTTTTATTAATGCAGAAGTATATTTATGCTGATGCGAAGCTGTGCTGTGAGTAGTGTAGCGGTAAAAATTATTTCAATAGTTCACAGGGTAAATGCACTTCCCACAACAACTTCCGTTTTAAACTCCACACTTCACCTGGGCTCAGCACGAGGGAACAACTTTGATTACATGACTATACTACCTTGTTTTACTAACTAACTTGATCAAAACTAATTTTATGTGTCTCCTGTAATATTTTATTGAATGATAACTTTTCACACAAAAAAGTATTAATATTAATTATGCATTTACAATTTTCATTAATGCCGTACGTTAGTTAACTGCAAGTCAATTTGTGTTCATTGTTTTGTTCGTAGAGCAAAGGCAATTATTATGGTCTCAAGGCTTCTAAATTGCATAATAATCGTTTAATAATGTGGTGGTGGTGGTAGTAGTAGAGGAGAGTGACCAAGCGTGAGTGTGAATGAATGAATTGCTTTAACAACAACAGCAGCGACTAGCTAAGCGCTTCATGTGTTGCTAAGGTGCATTGATAAAACAGACAGTTAATGATGAAGGTGATGCGGCTTTGGCTGTGCGGACAAAAATTGACAATGCGACATAACATAATCGTATGAGCAAAAACAAACATCAACTTGAGACAAACCATCTTTATTACATTATCATCATCATTATTGCTGCGTGTCAGCATATTAGATAATATTATTCAAATGATTTTTGGTGGACCAACATTCTTAATATAATAATAACTAACCTCACATTATTCGCCTTCACTTTAATGTTCCTTCAAAATAATTATTATTAGCATCAGCAGCAGCAGCAGCACTTTTTCACCGACTTGTCTGCACAGTTGCCTCTCTCGCATGATTCATCAGCAGCATCCCACCACCACCAGCGCACAACGCTGTAAATTTATGACTTTTGAAAAAAGTAGGTTGCATACCTAACTCTTTTTGTCTCGTTTTATGATCATTCTTCCGAATAAGACACTACCATCATCATCCCATTAATGCCCAAATAAACAACCAAAAAGACGTTTCGAGGCCATGCAGGTCTACTTATATGATGAGACAGAGAAAAATAAGCAGTTGACATTACCTTTTTCAATATAATAACAAACGATTTTTCGCTTGTTTTTTTTTTCTTCTGACGACATCAGAAGAAGATGTAAGGGATGAGATTTATGTTCACTGTGGAAATTTCGTGAGCATTTTTGCTTATGCTTTTGTCATAATAGTTCGTTTATTATTATAACATTGCCTGGTCAGGGAAAGAGGGACAGGGAGAGTTGCTTGACAGGCAGGCAGGTAGTAACCAACCAAACCACCAGAGAATGCAATGCAACGAATATACATAGCAAAATGAGCAACAATGGCAATGGCAAGTCCAAAAGCATGCAAACGTCTTGTCTACAAGTTCTGGTGTTATGCCATCGCTGCATTTTTTTTATCTTTTCTGCTGAAAATACAATTCCTCATCTATTATTCTTCAATAGCTGACCAGGTACTACTACTTCTACTACTACTACTACTACTCGTCCCCTCATCTTTTTATCTTTTGAAGAACAACAGGTAGTTTTAAAGCAATACTTATTGTTATTCCTATGTAAATTCTTGTTAGCACAAAGCAGCTAGTAAAGTGGCGTTAGTGATGGTGACCCCTTCGTTAAAAATAATAAGCTTGACAAGTGCAAGTGAATGCACGCTCGATGCAATTTATTTACCAAGTCAACAAGCTAATTTATACGCTATAATGGAATCAAAACAATGAGTAAAAAAGCAACCATTTAGAATAACGGTGAATTGTTTGCAATGCAGAGAATAATATTTTTCGTGGAGAGTCTATAGTAAGTTTAAGGAGCAACAAGGAATATGATCTAACCTCTCCTTGTGCTCATCATCATCATCGAGAAGACGAACCTTTCCATTTTCTGATGACGCTGATGCCGATGATGATGCACTTGTTTCAGGGTGTGAAGTGCACGGCATGCATCACACCTGCATTACAAACAGATGCTAATAATGTAGACAAAAAAGATTATTATTCCAAAATACTATTTTTATGGTGCCTTTACGTTTTATAGCATTTTTTAACAAAAAGGGCAAAATTAAATCAGCATATTCATGACAGGCCTCTCACAGTCAATTTGCAGCGTATCACTTTACTAAAAGCCTGCATAAATATGAGTGTCTCACTTTGCGACGACAAATTACACAACTTCATACACAATAAAAAAAATCTTTTAAATATCAAGTTAGAAAAAAGTGCATTATTATTACTATTGCATAGCTGAATACCTGGGGGAATAAGTGGCAGTACTAGTGAAGTGGGCATTATTTAAAATCATGCAATAGCAGCAGCCTCGTCTGTTGTTGGGCATTTATGCATAATGTGGGATGCTATAATGTGGTAGCAGTGCGTACATAAGATGGCGATTATGCTGAGAACGAAGAGAGAGAGAGAGATATGAAGTTGTGGTAATAATAGTAATAATAATATCCTGATTTTTTATGCAGTCAGTGTGCCCATTCCTATCTTTTTATTTGTGGGTTTCTTCTTCTTTCGCTGCATTTTATATTGTGCTTGCACACGCAAACACGCACATTTTTTCTGCTGTTGTTATTTATTTATTCTCACATTTTTATGCAACTACCTGTGTACTACCGGTGGTGGTGCGGTGGTAGTGTGCGAGAGCAAGTGTTTAGTGTTCTTCTTCATCAGCTCATATATTTCTTCTTGTTGGGAAGGACGTTCGCTGCACTCCACTCTTAAGAATTATTACATAAAAAGGTGTTGCACAGGAGGACTCAATGATACTTTTACCACTTTATCTCAGCAGGAAGTCGGGAACATAACATTTATTTTTTTTCTGTGCTGTTCTACTCTAGTCTAGTAGTCCATGATGATGATGATGATGATGATAATGATACTGATGGTCACTACAATAATGCTTTTGTGCAGATGCGGGCGGTCTCATGATTCTTCAGAGGCACACAAGAAGGAAAGAAACCATTATTATTTATGAGAGAAAAATTTAAAATAATAAAAAGCATGTTGAGGAGATAAATATACATATTCTTTGCTGCTGCTTGCTAGCTTGCTTACTACACACTTATATAAACCGAATAGCCTCTTGCCATCATTACTCTTCCTTTCTTCTATTTAAAAAAAATATTCCCATCATCACCAAAAGTTGTTAAATTAACACTGACTCTACTATTTGCACGATCTTTATGCTGAAATCATCTCCTTTTTTTCGTTTACGAGCGGGGGATGGTGATGCAATACGAGTCAGTAGGTGGTTGGCTCACTGACTGGCTTACTGTCTCTCTTTTTACGAGTGTCGACCGACAAAACGTTTATGTGTTTGATTGAGAAAAAAAAACAATCATATTTCAAATGACAATCGCCATTAAAACTATCGAGATTATTATGGTTATGTACCATTCAAAAAAATTCATATGAAATGGAATACTACTACTAGCCAAGATTTCGTCACAAAAGTGTCGTGTTGCTTTTTAGAACGTTTTGTTCAGTTTATAAAGCAATTTAAATTGTTGTACAAAGAGGAAACAAGTCAAGCAAATCTTAAATTCTGTTTTGTACTGTGAACATATGGGTGATTTCTGGTAGAAGCAAGAGTAAAAGTAACCTTTTCAATGCACACTTATTATTATTATTTAGCATCCCATCGATCAATCGTGTTTGCAAAAGAGGTAAATGAAATTGGCAGGAACGTATGCAATATGTATGATGATTAATGCGATAATAATAAAGAAAAGTAATAACAATTTGCCAACAAAAACGAACATGTAGCATAGTTCAGTATAATCCCTTCCCTTTTATTATTTCAGCAGCAAGTTGGACAGAAATAATTTGAAAACATTTTTTGTACGTTTACCTGTTTGTTGTAGTTTAGCCGTGGCTGTGGCTGTACTCACTATTCATATTGTGACTGACTTGTCTTGTCTTGTAACTTTTTTGGCGTTAAAAATGATGAAAATGGGAATGATGATTTCCTATTGTTTCTACGCGTGTGTCGTGTCGTGTATGTACACAACTAACGTGTTGCACGTTTTTAAGAACAACCAACGGAACAAGTACTCTCAAAAGTCATATATTTGGGCAAGAATTATTGCAAAAGTGCAATAAAGCACCGCCATTATACAGTGACGGCGGCACAACTACGACAGCAGCGTTTTTTGAACGAAAGACCTATTTTTGTGGTTGTCTGGCGATTCGACGTGATTCTTTTTAAAAAAAGACCGAATCAATTTTTAAAGAAAGACGTTTTCTGCAAAGTATGAAAAAAACGTGTATTGTTGTTTGCTATATGTATACCATTGAGAGAGTAATAATAGTAGTTTAATGGAAAACATGCAGTTTGGTGAGAAAGATGCCCAAGTGGGCATGTGGCAATGTTGGTTAAAAAAAGATAAGTGGGTGAGCAGGAATTACATAGCATGAGAACTTCATATATTGTCTACTTGCACTACAGATTACTTATTTACGTCCTTAATTCCACCCCAGAGAGATGTCGAATTGGTCACTTTTGTGCTTCCTAGAACGAGAGGCAATACTGAAGATTTTTTTTGCACAATTTATGAAAAAAAAATATGTTTTGCGTTTCTCCACCGAAAGCACGAAATGTTGGCAGCAGCGTTTTGGACGTTACTAAAGGCCTTGAGGAGAAAAAATGAGCAAAAGTGATCGCTTAGCAGCGACAGCAGCAGCAGCATTCTTTTATGAAACTTGTTGTGTTGCCTTGCCTAGTCTTCACTTCTTTTCTTCGTCCTAGTCAAGGTGAAATCGTTGCTCTTTCTTACCTTTTTTGCAGCAATATTATCCATTAAAATTGCATGAGCAGTGCTGTTGCTTTTTTTCTTGTTTCTGTCTCTGCCACATTTGTATGTGATGTGATGTACGTGAAAAATGAAGATGATGATTTTTGATGATGATGGAGCCACAACCGACCACACCACCACCAACAAAATAATAATAATAATAAAAACGCTTGTTGGGTCGTGGAAGAAATACGCACTACTACCACCACACGCAATGCTGTATGTGATGGTAAATAGTAAAAACGATGATATATCTTTTAAGCTAAGCTGTTGTTGTAGAAAATGCAATAATGCGTAAATGGACATGCATACCAGTTCAGTGTACTCTCTCGCTCTTTATCATTCTTCTCTCTTCTCTGCGATAATTTGCGTTGAAGCGACTGTTGAAAGATGATCATTTATTTTTCCAAAAGTCAATGTGCTTTTCTCCTGCCTGTTTGCTTCGCTGGCTGCCAAGCAAACCCTATCAACGTGCTCAGTGCTCAGAGAAGAGCTTCAGCAGCAGGTTTTTTCCATGATGATGCGTCATGTGTAATTTCTTGCTTTATCTTTATCGCAGGCATTTGTCTCGTCGTTTGTGTGTGTATCCTACATGGACTTGTCAGTCATCATTATACAAAGTACAAGCAGTAATAATGCCAATAATGGCAATCAGTGGAATAGCTAATAAGAGTTTAAGCGAGTGGCAGCAGCAGCAGCACATTCTTCTCTGCCTAGTTTTCCTCTCTCGCCATTTAAACCAAATCCCACTCGTAATGGCAATTATTTACAACATCATCAACAAAGAAAAGACAATCCATAATGATCTGCTGGCTGAACAAGAACAACACAGAGAAACCAATGACATGGCAAGGCATCATTCCCATCATCATCATCATCATCATATCTGTAAAATAATAGCAATCAATGTACAATGTATACTTTGTAAACATTCCTTTGTGGGCCTGTTTTTTTGTTTGGAGCTCTTGAAAAAAAAATGAAAAACGTTTGCATAAAATCAAGAGAGTCATTCTCCTCCTGTCGTTGTCAAGTCATATATCCTACTCCATTTCTAAATAAATGGCCATTTATCCGCTTCAAAATCATTTCCGTCAACTATGCCGTTTTTTTGCTTTTCTTTCATCTGAATTTTTTTTTGCAATTTTTGTGAAGACGATATAAAGATGATGATGACAATGGATGCGGTCTTGTGTATGAGTTAAATGGGTATTAAACCGTGACGTCTTTCCGGACGCAGATAGTTAGCAAGTTAAGAATTTAAAAATGTATTAAGATTTTTGCGTTTATTTTTGTGGTAATGGACCCGTGCCTATTGTCATTTAATAGGACAGTCGATGTATAACTAATAATAATAATAAGAAGAAAGCTGTTTGCAACCACCGGTACGAAATAGGAGTTGCTAGGTTTTGATTCCTTTGCTCATTCATGTAATCAATGAAGAGTAAAATGTTTCGAGTGTCACCATCAACTGTGAAGCGATTCAACAAATCAAGCGGGGACAACGACGGTTGAACTCTTGCGTCTCGGTCAGCTGGCGCGACGCGACCTGCTTACTCCACACTCTATTGAAGCCACCATTGCTCAAGTTCAATCGACATTGCTTGTTATACTCTAAGAGGAGAGGAGACGTGAGAGAGAGAAACACGAAAAGCACATTTAGAGCTAACTAGGCACGTGATCGACTTTTTTTCGTGTGGCATCATAGCATCAGGAATGTTTAGAAATGTTGACGGGCATGCATGGACATATAAAGAGTTACTGCAGCACTTTTCGTTCTCCTCCTCGGCAAAGTGTCATTGACAGAATAAATAAAATGTAGTAGATTTCAGATTCGCTCCTGACTTCCGTCCTTTTTGGTAGTCGACAGGAGAAGAGTATGAAGCCATCAAATCAATAAGCTGTGTCAGCTACACAGCACGAGAGAATGAGCGATAATAACAATAAAAGTAATAGTAGATAAATAAAAAGAGAATTTAAAGGAACAAAGAGCGAGTGAAGAAATGGGATAAGAAGGCAAAAAATGCTGCTGTTATGTTGCAGTTCAATAAGGCTAGGCGTATCAATCTGCAAATGCACAGGAGTTTTGGACTCTTTTGATGTTTGTGCGTGGACGAGGTTTGCTTGCTTTGGTGACCTCATCTGCGAACTTGTCTATGGCCAAGAAGATGAAAAAGAAAATTACGATTACTTTTTTTTCTTCCCATTTGATTTCAACGGTGGTAGTAGAGAAGAAAATTTTTTGAAGCATTTTTATTACGCGTTTTCTGCATTGCAATGAGATGAAGGCGCCAATAGAAGAGCCAAGCGAAACTTGAAAGAAAACAACTAAAAAAGTTTCGAATGCGCTGATGCTAAACCAACTAATAACTACATGCTGCTTTTTTATTCCTCTGCCAAAAGGCATGGATAACCGGTACACAAGTTAAAAAGAAAGAGAGATTGGATGAAACTGGTTCCTTCTTCCTTCCTCTCCCTTCTTCTCTCGTCATCTTCATCAAAATGATAATAATATGCGTGCAGCAGAGAGCTGGCTGCTGTAACTTGAGCTTACCAAGTCCGACGATGAGGATGATGATCGCATTATTAAGTCAAATGCGTGCGTTGCGTTGTTGCAAACATCTCTACCGGATTATACATACATGGAGACTAGCTACTGATGATGATACACAAGCAAAAAATCATTTTCATATCCATAACTCTTATTGTGCGTAAAAATGTGAACTTGACTTGTTCCTTGGTGGTGGTGGTGGAGAAACGCACAATGAACTCGAAAAATTGCCAGAGCATGATGATGACCGTTGGTATGTGTTCACGTTTTCCTTGTGCTTTGAATTCAATCTACTTCTCCACTACTACAAGCAGTAAAGCACTTTTTTATGCTTTTGTTGTGCTGACTACTGACTGACGAACAATAAAAAATGGACAGTGGCCTTGCTCCGAGATTATTCATCAGATTGCATCAAAATGACAAGCAGCTTAAAGACACAGAGATTACTATTCCGAGAACAAATTTTGAGACGTTTAAGCTCATGTTCGGTCACTAAAGTTGTTAGTATTTGAATATTAGTACAAATTGGAATTTTTTGAATTTTTTTATTGACTAGAATACTGAGAGAGAGAGAGAGGATTATGTCTTTCCAAAACTTGTCCAGTTTTTGGGTTTGTCACTGATTTGGTTTCTGTTGGCTAGTTTTAGTTTGTACTTTTTCAAAGTCAAGTACAAACTTTGTAATGAATTCAGTTTTGTCTCGTTTAAAATTAAATGTGACCTTTTCTTTGTTTTCCTTTCGGGAAAACTAATTGCATATTATTTTGGTAATCTTTTGGGCAAGTCAGATTAATTGGATTGCTGGGGATATACAAAGTCCCTGGCGATGATGATCAAACGAAAGGTTGTCATTCATTAGCTTGCATTACCAAATAATCTGTACGCGAATGCTAATGGAATAGTTCTCCGCAGAGTTCTCGCACCACGAAGCCTCACGTACTTTTCGTCTTGACCATAATTTAATATTCTCGCTCTTCCTGATTGCATTTTTCTCTTTGTTTGCTTGCAAGTCGCAACAACCACTAAGGTGATCAAACTATACATGGGTGCTTCTTAGCAAAATTGATTAATGCCAAGTGCTAAGCAAAGCTTAGATTCTGTTGTTGATGCTGAGAAGCACAATACAGCATACCAAATCAAGCAGTATTTTTCCGCAAAAGCCGTTATTTTTCTCTGGCTAGTTAATTCGCTCCTCTGCTACTTTTCAATCTTTAACTGCTTTCTTCCCCCCAAACAACAGGAAAGGAGTTAAGAACTAAAAGCATATTACCACTGCTCATTGCATTTCTCCGTGCAAATCTACGTAAGTAATCATAATCATAATATTCATACCAGACCATTAAAGGGTGATGGGGCCGCTAATGGTAAGCAAGGTGGTACATAATTCATTAGAGGTCTTACTACGAGCCCACCAGCTGACAAACATGTACTAACTAACTCGTAACTAGATACAACTGCCTATGAGTAGCAAACCAAGAAAAGCACAATAATAAATAATATTCCATCTCATAATCACCATGAAAAGGTGCGATAAAAGTGATATTATTCACCTTTGCAATCACCATTGTAATTAGTATGATAGTAAGATGCATGTACTTCTTCTATCCACTTTTCATATTCATTCACCCAAAACGAAGCCATAATTTTTCTTGGAAAATGGAATTTCACAGAAGCAGAAAGAAAATACTTTGCGCCAGATAGAACAAGTCAACGAAAAAGTATTATCCATATTTTTCATTACTGCCACCACCACCGCCGCCGCCTCCCATAAAAAAGCAAGTTCAATGCCAGCCAGTTCAAAATATTCACAACTGCTTGCCATACTTCATGTTGCATCTCGATTCAAAGATCATTGTTCGAGTGTCGACGACATTTTAATCCTTTCGCGACAGCACAGCAGTAGTTTCACACTTTTTCTGGAATTTCTAGTACAATGCATTGCGGCGACGGATGATTCATGACAATATAAGGTGCGAGTAACATTTTTACCCTTTTGTTTGCCCTGCCCGACCCTCATATGCTGGAAGTCGGAGAAAATCAGGTGTTGAGTCAAAAGAACGAATGGATTTGTCATAGGGAACCCCAGCACAATTTATGGCACCACCTTGTAAGACTCAAAAATGACTTGAGTACACTTGCGTCTTATCCAATCATCATCATCTTTATTATTTTAATCGGAATTTCATTTCTACTGGATATACCAGAAACAAGGGATTTGGAAGAGATGTAATATCCGCGAGCAAAATTCACTTTGGCATGAGTAAGCTGATTTTCGCGGGATCTTCACTCTACGAAACATCTGCATGCCAGGCAAGTGATGACGAGAAGAGTAATTGTTTTGAAAAGGGGGAAAATGCTATTATGGCACGGCAGGATGACACTACAGCTTTTGGGAGATCATCAGTTGCCAACAACTACCATTATTATCATCAGCACAAAAAACCAATCATCTCATCATCATCATCCTCCTTCTCTGATAGAAAGAAAAACAGAAGCAATGTGAAGAGTAAGGCAGAGCAGTGCCTTGTACGAAGAAACATTGTAAAAAATATGTAGGTACTACTCAAAAGATTACACTTTGCGAATTGCCAATTGCCATTATTGTAGTTGTAGTAGTAGTAGTAATAATAATAAACAATGCAACGCAGTCAGTGGATGAACTGAAGAAGAGGGAGGGAGTGGATGACTTTTCAGTTACACTTCACTGATCACTTCACTTGCTTCACATTTTTTGCCTGAATTTTGCCATTGACACTGTAAAAAGTGAATAGCTGAATACTTACTGTGTAGCCCATTATCATCGTCCCCCTTTTTGTTCTTCTTCAAGTGAAAATGCTCACAAAATATAATAATCCTTGATGTCTAGTCAAGCTTGCAATTGCAATTGTTCAAAAAGCTGCAAAAGCTAATTTTTTCTCAGAAGAAGACGAACAAGACGTGTGCAGTTTTTTTCACACATCATGTCAGTCAGACTCGATCAGATAATTCCAAAGGAAAGATGAGTGGAACAATAAATTATGAATATCCCATCACAGCACATCATCAACAATTTCATAAAAAAGATTATCTCAAACGTGTGTATTATGATGGGACTCTTGGTAAACAATGGAAGATGACAAGGGACTTTAAAAAAGGTGTATCAGTAGCAGCAGCGCTTATTCAATCAGATTGCGTTTCCCTTATGCTCGGCTTACACAAATCAGCATCATCATGAGAATAACTAGTTAAACAAATTATTGCATTTATTCATTGACAGCGTACAAGAATCGCTTTCAAACAGTGTCTGCATGGAAGTTGTAAATAAATAGTAGAGACAAGATGAAGAACATGTTCATTTTCACTTGACATGTGGCAGAGGAAAGATGCTCGGGAGAAATGGAGGAAATGAAGATGTGGATGGACAGGCAAGAAAAAAAGCTTCTTCTTTACATTTTACCACTTTGTGAAGGAAACACATGTGTCATTTCACAGCAGCGCTGCAGTGAAAAATGAAGTGGACGGATATTGTTTGCCGTAGTCAGAAGAAAAGAGAGGGAGACAAGATGAATGACGCGAAATGATAATTTTTCCGCGTGAAAATGCGTAGCTAGCAGCCTTGAAGAGGAAGAATGTCGGAGTAAAAGTGAAATGGAATGCTGTGTGTTTTCTGTAATCCCTCGTGTATCGTGCTGCTATTGCTGCTAATATATAAAACAACTCACTATAAGACATAATAAATTATTCTGTTTTCGTGCCTGTATGACGGACTGCCAGACAGTCTGAAAGAAGATTAGTCAAAGTCAGATGAAATATCCCAAAAACTTTTGGAGGAGGTACATGCAAGCAGGTTGTCCGGTCGAGCGGTCATTGCTATTTACTTTTCTTTATCACTAATTTCATTTACATGCACAAGTGTTAAAAGACTCGCATGGTTAAAATGAACTTGAACAAAACTTCCTTTTTGACAGCAGCAGGAACATTGGGAGCATTCAAATAAAAGACGCAAAAAGAAGATTTTTATTTAGCAAAAACAAGTGTCTGTTTTACACACACTTGTTGACTTGTTGCTGCTGCAGCCAAAATCAACAGTTTTTCTTTCTCAGATACGCACTTTTCTAATTCTGTGCGTTGCTTGCTTTTAGTTTTAATTTCCCTTTTAAAAGAATATTTGACATTTGCTGAACTCTGCTGAGCTGTTCACTTTTTTTGCTGATATCTTATTTTGTTTAATTGAGTGATACTGTCATCGTGAGGTGGAAATGGAAAACGATTTAAAAACGACGAGAAAGCCTTTTATTGCATAATATTACTTTTAATTTTATTGCTACACATAATCTACGAGCATAGGATGCGATTTGAAATGATCTCAATAACCTGGGATTCGTTCCTTGTTTCCCTTTTCTCAGAGGACAAAAGGCTTTTAAGTTTGATGAAATGCAGATCATTGAAGAATGTAAAGTGTATCAAGTACACAGCATTATGCCTTTGGCCCATGCATGTCGTAGCTGTAATCAGTAACTTATATTTTACTACCGTTTTGGACAAAATGTAGATGAGGAAACACTTTGAACTAAAACTATATTGCATATCTTGTTGCATGTTTTTAATATACTTAAATGTGCTTGGAGTGATGAATTTTTTTTAAAAAACGGAGATATGTAAATGATATTTTCTTCTCGAGTGGTCCACGACCACCACCAAGTTTGAGTCGTCGTAACAACAAGTAAGAGGACAACTGAAGA
>JAHZMT010003185.1:0-11934 GCA_027743785.1 Sinhomidia bicolor
TATAAAACACATAGTTGCTGCATGAATGTCTTATCTTGCTCCTGTATCCTTGTACGGTCGACAGAGGTTCTGATGGTGATGATATCTGTGAGAGAAAATATAGGATTTTGAGAACTCAGAGAAAGTGATAGTAACGTAAGCACAGAGTTTTAAATGAATAATAAGACAGATGCTAGATGGCAACAGCAAGCCAGAAAAGATTTATGTGCCAGACTTTCATTACTTTTTTTCTGGAGAAAGTGTAGGTTTCTCTGCAACAGTTGTGTAAGTAGGGTTAGAACTTAGAACAGAATATATGTACGCAGAAACTTGCTCTAAATTACCTACTTACCTTTGTTTGGTACTGGAACCAAAATATTGGATTTACAATATATTCGAATTGACGGTGTATGTAATGCGTCAAGTGGCAACAGGGAATGTTGTGAAACATAAGACATAAGTACCTAAGATTGCTGTACCACCAACCAAATAGTCTCCTTTGAGCAGAATGTTTAATCATGATGATATGTATTTTGTTTTGAGATGAAAAGC
Organism: Sinhomidia bicolor; assembly: GCA_027743785.1. NCBI lineage: Eukaryota > Metazoa > Arthropoda > Collembola > Entomobryomorpha > Entomobryidae > Sinhomidia > Sinhomidia bicolor. The sequence goes on from JAHZMT010003185.1 coordinate 532, forward strand.
ACCGAGATAGTTTTACAAAAAGAAAACACTTGAGTATCCAATACTTAGAAGTGTGTCTTACAACAATATTGAATTGCTTCCTGTTAGTCCAACTAAACCCTTCCAGATTCTTCTTCAAAGATCTTAAAGTTTGTTTTTTTTTCAAGTAAAGCAGATATTAAAATTTCCCCACGTCTCAAATATTCCAATCTTCGTTTCTCGTGTACCTTTTGATCCCTTCTTCCAAGAAGTTTTGTATTCACTTTCTCTCTTCATTGCCTTACTGGCATTATGCTCGGCAAAATAGCTTTGTTTCCTTTGCTAAGAAATGATACACATCATAATATAAGCTTTGTAAACTAAATGAACTTTTACTTTTGTATAATATGTTGTTTGACTATGTATATTTATTTTTGAAATGAGGGTTACAGAGTAAAATTCTTTAAGTATTAAACCTTATATTTGAAAAGGAAAATTTCTGTCAAAAGAAAAAGGGCAAGGAATGTTCAATAAAAAGGTGAAGAAGCCATTGTCCCATGTTGTCAATGTGTTATTAACACTGAAATTTTGTTGATGAAATTTTTATTGAAGTCACTGGAGTATACTCGTAATAAAATTTTCGTACAGATTTTAAGGCATATATTTTATAAAAGCATAGATGTAGGACATTTCCAAAGTACATTATAAATAGACATGCAAGTTATTTGAAATGAATGTGTATATACCTATATGCATGTTTTACTAACGAAGCAATTTAAGATGACAGGGTGATGTCGATGATATCATCTAGCATGATATATTATATGACAATTCTAGAATTTGCAGGTCCCACGGCTCACATTTCATTCAGAAAAGTCTGAACTTTTTAGTATTTTCTTTCAATAAAGGGTCACAGTCGTAATTGCTATAATAAAAAACTGTCCCTGTAAAAGTCTCCTCCTGAATTCTTACTTCAACTATCACAAAACTATCTCCCAGTCTGAGTATATAATTTATGAAATTTTTGTCTTTGAAATTCTTTTCAAGTAAAAAGAAATGACTTTCGCGTCCCCGTCAAATGACCTTGTTTTCCCACGACATATAACCTTGTGCTTATAGAGCAGTTATTAAGAAGGATGCTCTCGTCTGGCATTTTGCATTTCCTTATTTCCCCGTCAAAGGTTTTCAGATCAAGTCTGACTGAGCTGAAACGGTGACGCTAGCCGTACTTGGTGGTGTGTTGATGGTGACGCAAATCTTATGTGAGAAAGAAGTTCCGTTATCAAACCATGTAAAGCCCCACCTCACCAACCACCCATATACATATATAAAAATTGTTTGGAAACTCATGCCAGGAAAAACTGAAAGTGACAAATCGAACTTGTCAACATGAATACCTCATACAAGCAGTTATACTCGCGAACAGCATGAAATGCCCAAAATCCTAATGCTTCTTATAATAATTATTAATGCTTTTACGTCTAGAAGGATTTTATTTGCTGGGTGGGGGAGGATGGTTTTCATTTTTATTGTTCGGTGCCAGAGAGAGAGAGAGAGAGCGATAAGTTTTGAATCCATTAACCTCCTCAAAATTACAACATGAAAAGCGATGAATTCAAGATGAAGGCATAAAACACATCGTTAACAAGATACTTTCCCTGTAAAACCGCAAATAATAGTGTTTCTAGATTGGATCTACAATACATATTTTTTTCTAAAGAAAACCAATGTTACAACAAATGAAATGCTTTTTTTGAAGGCCATGTAAGGTAAGTCGATCAATCATCATATAATGCCTGTATAGTGTTGTCGTTTGGCAGAACATATCAGTTTAGTATGCGCCACTCTCATGAATTAGCATTTCATCCATAAAAAACATATTTTTTGCGATAGAATGCTTCAGGAATTAATGATCATCATGGTGCAATGAGTGATGCTGAACGAAAGCAGATTTTACCATTACAGGCATGCTTTTGTAAAATTCTTCTATAAAATAAAAAAATCTGTATACCTATCACACAATAACCAATTTTTATTTTTAAGACGGATATAAAAAAAAACTACAAACTGCTACTCTGTTTTGCAGCCAGCTCAAGTATTATTTAGAATGTTGCTCTAAAAAATATTTGTTCGCTTTGTAAGAAAATCAGTTTTGTTTGTACACTACTTGATAACTTAATTTTTCTGCTACTAAAATAACTTCAGCCTCAGCAGTTTTCTTAACAAATACCGTCATGTTCTATATAGTTATGAATGTCTGGCAAGTAGCATAATATAAAAAAGCAGTCCTTTGATTTTGATTTATTTTCCCGGCGACAGTATTGTGTCCTTAACCTTTTATTAACAATAATGGTACAAGATTGAAGTTTAATATTTCCTTTGAACTTGTGAATCTAAACATTTACATCAAAAGTTGCAAGATCTAAACAGCAGATTCTTGCTTTTATCTAGGAAGAATGTCACCAAATACTTGAAATGATGATATTAACATATAAAACAACTCGTGCAACAAATCAGTAGTTTATATTCATAGCTACTTTTCTAAATTAACCTTGTCTAGAAAATTTTCCTCGCTGCCGTCTTCTCCTCAGTCTGTTGCTAACAATGCCGTTGTCTTCACTGCTATTATTTTGGTCACAACTCAACTCATCGCTTTTATCAGCACAATCAAAGTCGCCGTCACATAAAAAGCGATGATAAATACATTCCCCGTTACTACACTGCCAAAAATATGCGGAGCAACGTGGTTTTAACTCTGTCAACTCGCAACCTCGCTCGTCTGAGCCGTCACTACAGTCATCATCGAAGTCGCATTGAAAAACATTTGAAATACATTGTCCATTATCGCACTGAAATTGGCTACGTGAGCAGACTCCTGTATTATTACCTATTTTTTCGCTGGTATTCGTACTAGTTAGAGGACTGAAACTGCTTGTGCTCACAACGTCAATTGTTGCTTTAGTTGTGGTTGTTGTTGTAGTACTTCTGCGAGTACTTGTGGTTGTTACTAATGTCGTTGTTGGTCTTGGCCTTCCAGTAGTTACCACTGAGGTGGACGTAATGGCAGTGCTGGTTGTAGAAGTAGTAACATTACTGCCAAAATCATTATCATTAGAGCAACCTATCTCATCGATCCCTGATCTACAGTCCCGGTCTCCGTCGCATCTCCAGCGTAATGGAATACAACGATAATCTCTGGAGCAGAAAAATTGGTCTGGAGAACAAGGAGCTGGCGTTGTTGTTGTCGTCGTCGTTGTTTTGTTCCCTCTTCTCCATCCTCCTCCTAGTATTGATGAACTGCTGGTGTCTACCTCGTTATCGTTTACACTCCCACCACAGCCCTCTTCGTCTGAATTATCATCGCAGTCCTGCTGATTGTCGCATTTCCAGTCATTCTGTTGTGTAGAAAGTAGAAAAAGAAAAAAAAGAGTTGCCAACGACTGTTACAAATACATTCCAAAATCCCAAGTGATGCATCATACATTCCTGGGAAATGAAACAACTACACACTACTATAGTCCATTATTATATACTGTCGTATATCATATCTATTACAGGAATGCATCTTCCTCCTGTTCCGCACTGATGTTCGCCTCCTACACAAGTTTTGCTTTCAGTTGGACATTTATCTTCGTCGGATCTATGAATAAAATTATCGTATACAAAGAAAAGTATTTGTATCAACTCACACCTCTCTACCAACAGTGACAAAGAATAAAAAAATAAAAAGTGATTTGTAACCTAACCTGTCTCCACAATCATCCATATCGTCGCATGTATACTCTCGTTTGATACATCGTCCATTATTGCAACGGAATTGATTCCGACGACAACTTGTCATATAAATACAAGACTGTTCATCCACCCCATCTTCCTTACAATCTGTTTCAAGGTCACACAGGAACGTTCGGGGAAGGCAGCCAGAAGAACAATGGAAATGATCTGTTTGACATTTGCCTCGTGCGCTGTAGTGATAAAGTCAGGTAATTTTACATAAAATTGTAGTACATGGAATCTATATGACAGAGCTAATAAGATGGCAAAAATGAATTTTAGTGCTGTTTTATGCAACTAAATAAACAGCTCACGTTATTTTCTTCCGAGTCTCCTCAATCCAATCAATGTAATTTGACACTTTGGTATAAATACCAGGATATCCAGATCTACCGCAACCATACCCGTGAGATACAACTCCACAAATTGCTAAAGAATTACTGCCGCTCAAACCACTCCTTTTACACACCGCTTTCATTCTTACCTTTCGATACATTCTCCGACAGTTTTCAATGTTAACAAGGGGCAACTTAACCTTTCTTAAAATATTAGAAACATCCCCCTTCTCCTGTGTTCGACCCCAGCCTGTAACTGTCGCATATCCCTCAAACTCCTCATTTTCTCTAGGAAGGCTAATGTTCTTAACATGGTCAGTGTACTGAAGTGGCGCACTTAGCACAATTATTGCAATGTCATTGATATCCGTTTCCCAAACGTAGTTTTCGTGCATGTAAATATACCGCGCTGTCCGAACCTGCTCAGTACCTGACCCACCGCGATACGAATCGGTACCGTTAAAGCTACGATCATAGGCCCCTGCTGTAATTTGCAGACGGTTGGGACGCTTATATTTTACACAGTGGGCTGCGGTTAGAATGAGTAAAGTGCTGAGGATGGAACCACCACAGAAGAATTCATCATGGTAGGACATCAACACTTGGTGCGGAAATTCTCCCTTCTCCGCTAAAGAACCACCCACGATTTTCGCCTGTCGAGCTGTATTAGAAAAAAGTTTATTAATTTATTATAGTATAATGACTATGACAAACTAAAATTGTTGAACTTTGCACAACTTTTTAAATACTTCAAATAATTTTATATTTACCGGTTCGAACTAGCACGGTTTCATAGCCTGTCATTTTTGAGACAAGCAAAGTTGATTTTTTGAACAATGTTTTGATTTATTTTGCCGGAGCACCACTTGCGTTGTTGTGTTTGTACAACAAGCTTACTATTAAATAAACTGTCTCTTTGATCTATTGATATTGAAAATTAATGATTAATCATGTACATGTTTGTTTACAAGATTCTGGGAATGAAAAATGATTGGTCATAATCAAGTCAAAGAAAAGTTGACGCATACCTTGTACACACTTCAAAGTATTTTTGTACAAAACTTTATCTCTTTCAAGAAGAGTGTTTTTCAGTATTATGAACCTCTGCAAAAGTAAACTTTTTTTCACTGTCATTACATGATTAAGCATTCTTGTTATAGTGAATGATGATGCAAAAAGGATTTTGTGGTAATGTTGCGTACTCGTGTGTGAGTCAGTTTGATAAATTATTTAATTATAAAATAGAAACCAGTAGCACACTTCTATATAAAATGTGTCTTCCAGGCACAAACTACGGTAATTAGCAAAACAAGGTTTTACCACAGTGTAGAACATTATAGACAACTTATTATATACAATAATAAACAGTATAAAAAGGATTAAATAAATTAAATCTTTTCTCAAGGCTCACATCCCGTCCACATCAACTTGACGTAGATTGAATACTTGTCATGCATACTGACAACGTTGATGCGGTTTCGCCGTCCTTTTGAACTTGAATGAAAGGTTTCCACTTTCTGTGCTCTTCTACTCAAAATCCCACATTTAAAACTATTAGCAGCATATTATTATTATTATACTCAACTTTGGGATTGGGAACCCCCGAAAATAACATCTATTTATGTTGGTGCTTAATACAACGGTATGTATTGTCCATTATGCATGCATTCAAGTTCCGATGATCCAATCCCACGTGCATTCAGTTCAGACTCCTATATTTATGCTCCTTTCTATCACCATCAACAAACCTCTGTATGTACGTATACGTACGTACGTACTTGAATACATTTATTCATTTTACTTACAGAACAGAACCCTTCTTCCACTTGAAGGCCCCATTCTCTGGATCAACATTAAAAAGCCCTTATATCCTTGCTGAGGAGGTGGTGGTGGTGGTGGTGGAGGAGTGAAAAGTCAGTAAAAAGCGGCACGACTCTACTCCTATTACTGCTTCTAAAAATTCACCCGTTACTTTATACCACCCAAGTATGTATAGCTTGCATATTATTATTACTCTTGTACTCCATGTACTGAATTATCGTGTTTCACTGGGCTTTTTTTAAACATACGCTACACTGCTTTTGTACGTTGGTTGAGTACCTCAAAATGCTAGTGTGTGTGTGTGTGGCTTAACGTGCCACCACAGAGAGACGATAAGTATCAAATGTGACGGCTGAATGGGTGAACTTGGAGGATGATGATGATGGTGAATCTTTAATGTAGACGTCACTCAAATAAGTTGTGTCTTGTGAAGCGAAACGTGAATTTATGGGATTTTGTGGTGTAGCAAACGACCCACAAGCACTTTGACCAAATTATATCTAAATTGCATAAAAAAAACTTACAGACACAACAACAGCATGTATACGCAACAGTAAGATGGTCATGCAAATGTACGTATTAATATAATATATTATGTATCGTTTTTTACTGCTGCACTGCATTATATTAATATTATTACTACTACTACAACATTTTATTTTTTAGCTGTTTATGTAAAATGTCAAAGGTCAGGATCAAGATGAATAGACACATTTTACATCATCATCATCATGGCTGAGTGACTAGTAACAAGTGCATTGTGAAAAAGAAAGTACTCTTCTCGTATAACAACACATTACATAAGGTACTGTATAATAATACTCATCATGTAAAGTACTCTCAAGTAAAATAGATAATCATCGAAACCTCGTAGTAGGTTTACATGAGCAAACTATTTATTTACATTAATTTTCTATTTTTCGCTGTCACGCTATACTGCTCGGGACGGGAAACATGACTGTACCGCTACCGCAAATTATGGTAATATTCACTAGATTCGCTGCTACTACTACACTACTACAAACATCAAAAGACTTGCAAATGACGGCAGTGGTAATGCTGGTAAACCAAGGTTTGCTAAATTTGTAGTCTCAAACATTTTAATTGCATGACGAGCTACTTATATTTTACGGTTTCTGGTGGTTAAGTGGAAATCTCTGTTTTGGTCGATCCTAATGGTACTTACCACCTGCGTTTCGGTTTAAATTGCGCTTAGAAACTTTTTGTAGCAAAATATAATATTATTATTATATGTAGATTTCTCTGCTTCGCAGTTAGTAAGATTTGAGGTTGAGTAAGCACATTACCGTGCAAAGAACAAAGAGTTTCATCAGAAAACCATACTAAAAATATCAATATTTAGTTTTATTTATCTATCGTATTAAAATCTCTTCTAGAGAGGTTTACTCAAAGTAATTCATTAGATGGTCTTTAAAATTCACTTCCACGTAGAAGTCTCCACACGAGCCGGATAAGTTGAACTTTTTGATAATGGATGAAATTGGAATTTGATAAGGAGAGAATAATGCGCGGACATTTGGCGTGGGCAGAAAGTTGACTCCGTATTATATTGCTTGTGTAAACAAAGCATGCATGAAGAGACGAAAGAAGAAAGTACACAAACTACTCAAATAAAGCGACATTTCCTGCTACCATATATTATTATCAGGCATGACCATGTTTGTATACTCAAGGTATAGGTACCTTAATGGTATTATGCTGGCGCTTTGGGTAGAAAACATATAAGGAAAACGACAAGTTTTAAATTAAAAACGCAGACGGGCAAGTTTTGAAGCAAATGGAAATAATAAAGTTGTGGTTGCATATATATATATATATATGCTGATGGCTGAGCATCATCACAATCACTGCATAAAATATACATACCTATACATATACCACTAGTGAGCTCACGAATGTCTCCAAAATAATAATGTAAATGAAAAAGTTGAACTGATTTCGGATGCTGCGACATTTCTATTGACTTTTCTTTCTTTAAATAATAATAATAATAATGCAGGCCATCAAGCAAACATCATGCATGCATGGACTCTGCCAACAGTTACTAGCTACATATTAATTTTTGAGTTTTACTGAACGTAGCAGAATAGTAATAATTCCCCATCCTCCATGTATGCAAAAAGCATTTAAAGAGAGAAAAAAAAGACAACGTTGTTTCTGTATTTTCTGCTTTTCAGACTATTTATAGCAATTGCTGCTTAAGCTTAGGAAACAAGAAAATATAACTGCTGGTGGGTATACTTACAATTAGCAAATTAAGAAAAGGCTTAGTACGTGAGCTGGAGAGAAAAGTATTTCAAAATTTTCCGAGTTGTAGTTCAGCACGTGGCATTTTATATACTGCACCTACTTTTCAGGAAACAGCCCAGGTCTTAACTCTCTTCTTGGATGTGTTTTACAGCCCAATTTGCTCTACATTTTATTAAGTAAAGAGAGAAGAGATTAATTACCCTTATGTTTTCTAAAAGCAGGCCAAAACGGAATGAAATGTATCTTTGGTGAGCAAGTATGCTGAGTAGGAAGGAATGAATACCGCATGCTTTTCCCATTCCTCTGAGCCTCATCATCATGGAAAGTAGTAAAATAGCTTTATTATCATGGCTCATGTTATTTTTAATGCATTCCTATCATTCCGGCATCTGCATCTACATCCATCCACATCCGTCAAAAAAAAACCGAGAGAATAGTGGTAGTACTCGTATCACACTTGCATACAATACATACCTAATATCACGTTATTGTATAAAGCGACAGTTTTCCCTTAGACGCCCTCTCAGTCACTCGTTGTTTGTTGAGCTGTGTAAAGTAAAAGGTTCCTGGAAGCTTATAGAGACGTTGTTGCATTCCGGAAAGTGGAAGTAGAGAAAAAGACAAAAAGCCCTGGCTGGAGTGTTGCTGACATGATAGATTGAGGCTGTTGTACCAGAGACCAGACTACTACATACTACCAGAGCGCACACACTACTACTTGTTTCCTCCGTAATTTTCTTTGGAATGCGTGAAGAAGGCGAAATGGATTGCGAACCAAAGTGAAATCCACCAAAACCAAGCGAGCTCTCTTTTTCTTTCACTGTACACATGCTCTTTTCATTGAGTTGTTCAAGTGACAAATATGGCAATTGTTTTTCTTTTCGTCTCGTTTGTCCTAGCCTGTTAGCCTATTTTACCACAATGGTCGTAACAGTTTGGTAAGATTAAAAAGGCAGTTTTCGCAAAGGCAATGTACTCATAAATGATCTTGTTCGGCTACCAAGTTTTTTTTATCCTTCTTTTCTGGACTTGTGTCTTCAGAGTGGACTTGTTTATGGGGCTACTTGTGACCTTATCGCTGTCATTCACTCAACAACATTAATACAAACGTTGCTAGATTCGGGTTGTCTTTAATGGGCAAAAGGTTTGGGGTTTAAGTACCCACATTTTCTACGTCGCAGCAAATTTCCGGTGAAAGTAACTGAAAAAGGCGTTTTCCATTTATATTGTGCCAGTGGTAATACAATCAATTATTGAACCAATGTCAAAAGGATAAGACTTTGGGTGTAATCAATGGTGTAAACTGTAATATGTAGATGAGAACAGAGTGAAAATTATCATTACTAATTATTTTCAAACTTTCTTCCACCGCAAACAACTAACCAGATTAGCTACATTGGCCATAAACTGAAAATAAAGTTACACACATTTATAGCTAATGCCCAAAGTTCCTTTTGGCCTTCTGCAGTTTCCTGTGCAAAAACGAGACTTTCTTCTAGCTCCCAGCTGAGTGTGGAGCAAGATACAGTGTTGATAAAGAGAGAATTTTCGGATATTCAGCCATTCGAGTGCAAGCAGACATTCATTGACTTTCCGGTACATGCATCCGCTCAGATAATTGGATTAATTAACATTCCATAATAAGTTTGCCACGTTGTACTATACAAGCAGGAGAAAAAGATTAAGGTAAGTAGCAGTAGTGGTAGCAGCTAAATTTCCTATTTACATACTTGACAATTAATATACCTACATACATACCATTTGCATGAAACGCTTACGGAATTCTTGGCAGAAAATAAGTAGAAAATGGTAATTTTAATGATGCTGGAAATTACTTTACTCTTTTTGTTTTGCAACGGGGGGCTATAGAGAATCTCTCTGTTCAGATGTTTGTTTCATAAAAGCGTTGAAATCATTACACTAGATATACTTTCTCTTTTTGGGCAATGTTCACTGTTTAATAAGATTCATTGTATCCAATTCAAAGCTTACCCACAACAACGAACGGTTATCGTACAAAAGTTTAATGAGGTTTTAATCATGACGATAAAAAAGTTTTGGCAATCAACGCAAGAATATGGTATTCAAAGGATATAGTCATTTTGTGTATATGTATGTGTGTATGTTGCTGCTTCAAAGAAAATGATCAGTTGGATGGAAAGCTTGTTGATAGATAAACAAACAAACAGTAGTAGGAAATTAATATCACCTTATTAAGAACAGGAAATTATAGCAGTAAAAAGGAGCCATTCTTCCAAAGACGAGCAAAGTCGTTATTCAAATTTTCTTTTTAATTGCCATTTTAATCTTTTGGTGATAATTGTCTTTTATCTTCACCAACCCTTCATTCACGCTTCACAGTTATTTCACAAAAGGTTTCAAACGTACAAACATACATGCATACGTTCTAGAGGAGTCATACGAGTGCTGACACGGCAGAAAAGCTGCATGGTGCAGTTTTGCTGCGGCTGGTGGTGACTTTGTGAATATTATGCCAAAATGTTGTGCTAATAGGGATTCATGATATGTATAATCTTACTGACTGGCTGAAACATGAACATTAAGCAGTGGAAACGGAAGATTGTGAAGAAAGGTACTTGGTGAGTGTACAAAGGCTTTTGGATTTTCTTGTGTCCCCGGATATGTCAAGTCTGATGACTGCTTGCACAGCACTATACATCATCTTCGTAGCCAACACACAAAACAACAGTATGTCAGACTTTGGCTTTTATATATCCGCAGACACCCGCCACGTCATGCTGCATTGTTTCCATATTCTCGCATTCGTATAATAATGTTTAGTAAAACTCATAAAAACCAAGAGCAGCCTAGTAAGGCCAAAATTCCTTGCCCAGATTCAGATTCACATCAACACTTTCACTGCTTTCACTTTCACACAGCCCTTCTTTTTTTCTTTTTGTTTTAGGTGATAATGTTATGCTAAACGTCAGGCAAAGTGCAGCGGATGAAAACTAAATGTAGAGCAGTGGTGCACAGTTCTGTTCCATCTTTCATTTCTTTACTATTTCACATCTGTGCGGTTTGTACATCGAATTCCAGCCAACTGTCTTTCTTTACAGTGGCGGACATCAAAAGCATTTTTGTTGGATTAAAAGGATATGATGAATGGCTGTTTCTTCCTTATGAATCATGATGATGTCTTGTTTCTCTCTTGGAAAACGTAATTAAATACTGAGCGCAAAATGGAAATCAAAGTTTTCTCTTAATACAATATCCATATATG
>JAHZMT010003186.1:0-16399 GCA_027743785.1 Sinhomidia bicolor
CAAAAAAAAATTTAAACTTTAGAAAAGTTTTGTAACTGTATAAATATTTTACAATTTTCAAAAGAACTTTGATCAGTACTCAAACAGTGTGAGTCAAACTATTCAATCCAAAAATTCTGGAGTTGATTGATAAAAAACGTTCAAGGACAACAAACTATTTAAAAGACGATAAAGAACAAGCATAACGTATTTATGTTTTACTACTTTTGAATTTTTCTGTGAGTCAAGAAGCCATTAGGTTTCATTTCTCATCGTAGAGCGAAAACGACACATTGATACTTATTTCCCATCCTCCCCAACCTTTGAAACTTTAGTATATAGTTATTTATAAGTATGATTAGATTCGTTAACAAGTGAAAATATCAATATGGCCAAGGTCAAAGCATAGGTGAAATCTGATCATTAGTGTGTCTTTATTATATACTCGCTTCTTTTTCCAGTATATTGGCAAGCCATAAATTGATTCTTTTCATGCACGAGAAACACGACGACTGTATTCCTGGAAGGAAGAGAGAATTTTCTCTACTTTCTTTACAAATTATTAGGGCTTGAATCTTATCATTATCAATAATAATAACATCATGTCAGTGATGTAGCCAGGGACATAGGACGGAAAAAGTTTGCCACGGGTAAATGGATAATTCGTGGTAGTGCAGAGGAGTCTTCTTAACATGGTAGTCGCATCGTATACAAAGAAATCCAGATATTTATTTACTATACTTGTATATTATATTTATATATACATACAACGTGAAAGTAATATTATTATAACTCCGGTACCGTTTTACAACGACGCAATAGAGTACTTAAGTATAGAAAACAGGATCGGAAAAAGTAAAGAAAGGAACGCAGCAGCTACACATTAACCCATAGACCCGTCAACAGAGAATAAACTTTATGTACACAAAGCTTTTTTCTGGAAACAATTTCTTCTGTAGTACAACTGCCGCTTTAACTCTGAGCACTACTACTGTGTGTGTGTAGGCATTCAATATCGACATGGACACTTTAACTTGGCGTCCGTCCGTACGTAGTAGTTCTCGTGAATGTGTAAAAACTTCGAAGAGGCTTTAGCTTTGAGAACTGCTTCCAGCTTGTGTTATAGCATATATAACCACATTTACGTGGATCGATATTCCGCTCTTGTGCTGGCAACTGGCGTTGTTCCCCTCCATCTTCATCTTTCCCTAGCTTTCCCTTTGCTATTGTAAATGAAACGAGCGTGTGTTTATGTACAGTTAAAATGTGACACCAATAGAAACCTTTCGTTGTAAATGTACGAAAGTTAAGTATGTATCTATGTATGTATGTATGCTTTACATAAAACCACCAACGTCCTTTTTGAGAGGAAACATCTCTCGCTTTCTCTTTTCCTACTGCCAGCCAAAGTGTGCAAGCAAGGACGAAATGTGAAAATATTTTCCACTTTCTTTGGGTATTTTTGGATAATAAAACCTAACAACATTGAATAACCCAACACAAACATATAGAAAAACGTATTGTTTTCTCTTTCTCGTCACGTCACAAAATACTATACTAATTTAAGAAGCATATTAGTTTTTATAATTTAACCATGTAATCTGGAACGTCGTGAGGTGCATAATGTTATGCTACTAATAAGAAATACCTTTTTTATCTATAAAAAGATAAAAATGCAAAAAACAATGCAGAAACGAGGGAAAACTAATTAATTATATAATTACATCACGAGTATAAGTCAGTATAGATAGAGTTGATATATCAATAGATATGATTGACTTTTTCTTTGCAAAATGGAATGTTTATGCTTGCTAGCTCCAGCTGTCATATTATATTGCTTACTTGTCATATTTTCGTTGCATTTGTACGATTTCAAATAAAACAAATAATAGACATACGTAACTCAAAATGCTTAAATACTTTAGTTATGCATGCGCTAATGTCTGCTTACTATGACCTATTTTTCGATTGCCAATTTAACGGGAACAAATTGGATTCCATTGAAAGCTCACGTCGAAGTGTTTTAGTTGGAAGAGTAGAATTTCTAAGAGACTATTTACTCTCAGCCTTAAAAGTCCATCATCATGTTTTATTTTATGTATATACATAAATAACTCAATGATGTGGTTCGATTAAGCCTAGTTGTAGTACATGTCTAGAGTGTCTACAACTATTTACATAAGCTCATCAAGCTTTGAGCTGTAAGCTGCTCTGCAAATATGAACAGCATTTTTTTATCTTGCATTATTATGTACTTTTCGTCGTCTACGGACGGGACGCGACTAGAATTTCAATGCTTTCGAGGGTAAACTTGTGTGCTGAAATGCTTGTGATTTTGATTGATCTACTTTCATAATCAACAAAGCACTTAGTTGTGGTATAAAAACAGAAATTTAATGTGGGATTGAAAAAGTGACAATGACTCATTCTGAACAGAAAAAAATGGTCTCCTAATTCTGGAATCGATGGATTTTTTTATTTGTGTAGATAGTTAGTAGATTTTTAAAGAAGTAGTTACCAATCTAAATGTGGACAATTTCCAACTGTTCCCGTGTCGCTTGCTACATTATTCTGATGTTAACCAAACGTTACTAATGGTACACATCCATGTTTGGGCTATATGGAGCTAACAAGAGCCAACCTTTTAAAAGCACTTCTTTTAAAATTGTGTTTCTGTTTCTCTTTACTTCATTGTTGGACACTTAATGACTCAGGAGTGGATATCGCAAATTAATGACTCGCTGTAAATGACGCTCATTCATCAAATATTCATTGTACTGTCTGCTAATTCGACTACATCTGTGGGATGTGTAAATGCAAAGTAATGAGCAAGTGACACTTTGCTACTGTTGTGGACGCTTTAATTTTAGTTGGGCATACTACATTTATCTATACCCATTGTATTAGTTTATTTAACATGCTCAATCCGTAAAGACAAAAGACAACCGAAGCTGGCAGAGCGTTCTAAGCGCGTGAGACAAGTTTCATAGTGAGTAAAACTAGGGAAAGTACTACATAGGTTGGTAGAAACATTAGAAAAAATGAATTATACAAGGCAATATAGAAAATACTTAACGCACAGGTCCAAATAATTAATCAGCCATGGGCTTATATATGTATATCTCTAGGTTTCCTTGCATGTTTTTTGTTAAATGATGCATACATGATGCAATAAAAGCTGAATACCTAATCTATGACATGGGAGCCTTAATGTGACAAAAACAAGAATACTAGCTTTGACGACCGACAAGCTCCTATACCGTTCTATATTCCAACTACTTAGCTTAGGTTGTAGCTTGATTATATGCATATCCAAAATCCAAATTATCTCTCTTTACTTATCTCGTATATTATTAGGAACAGCAAAAGCGCACATTCTTTGTGAAAATGATATCTCTGAAGAAACCAGCAATTAACACTCGCACTTTGCGCAGTTGTTTTTGTATCATGTACATAATGGTTTGCTTTAATTCCACAAAACAGAAGAAGTGTTTTAAAAAGTATATATATATTTTTCATGCATCTTCCTTCACAATTATCCCTTGTTCATTAATATATTTATCAACTGACAGTACAATATTACATACGTACTGTGTACACAAGTAAACACGAAAATTATCTTATCAGGATTATTCTACTGTGCTACATCGATTATCTCTCGCATCATTATCAGTAATCTATGAATGACAGACAAGTCCGCAACACGCTTTTTATTATTAGGCGTACGAGTGTGTACTTAAATGACGCGAAAGACTGCGCTGCGGTGTCATTTTTAAAATGGACGTAATCTTATTATTACCAACCAATCAAAATCCTAAATTATATCTTCAATGAATGTCATTCCTACTAATTCAGAGTGTATGCAGAGTAAACACCTAGACCTAATCACACTGGTAAAAATAATTCTTAGTCAGAGTATATTTTTATGTTATACTGCAAATATATATATATGTAGGTATATATATATATACGTATATGCATACATGCAACATTTTTTGTATTTTGCCCTGAATTTAATTTTTATCAAGTTTAGAGCTAGCTGCTTTATTATTACAACAAACAAAATGAAACTCAATGTCATTCAGTCTCTCTCTCGTGCATCGCACCAACAATTCTATATAAGATTGTCCACAAATATATTCAGCAATTTTCAAGCCACTTTAAACAGCTATAAATAAACAAAAAAATAATACAGTACACGCTCATGTATCCGCACAGAGTTGCGTATACCATTTCATTAGTGTTGTTAGTACTTGTAATAATAATAATAATAAATATAGGTTTATGCTATGGCTGACAAAAACCTTTCATTTGTCTCCTTTTGATAGCTCAAGTTTCTAAATATGCTGCTGCACTGCTTACCACCACCACCACCACATAATCATGGTTATCATTCAGTTTTGACTCCACAACAGGCAGACAGGTACATAATAATATTATTATATACTACACATTATGCATTCATCTTCTTTCTATCTTTTATGAAGTCTTCCGTTACATTTGCTCAACTACACGCTCGCATTATCGCAAGTGGATCCAAAAGGGCAAAACAGCAACAAGAATCAGTGTATATAGTGGTGTTTTTGGTTCTTCAAACCCTATCCTTTTATTACGACTCACTCAGTCAAAGCAAATTTACAAAAAAAGGTTCAACATATAGCTACGACGATCAGTCAACCCCCAAAAGAGTAAACTGAGCTTGTGCCAAATCCCATCATCAGAAGAAGTCGAACCAACCAGTAGTATAAAAGAGATCTTTTACGAGTATGATGATGAGAGTATGTACTTATTGTTGTTTTACACTCTGTACACTAACTCTTCACAGTTCTTCATTTTGTGTGTCTCGTATATTTTATACGCTTTGCTTGCTATAATGATAACCAACCATACAGAGAAGGCAAAAGGATTACATTTACTTTACACTCGTCCGCATCAATCTTCAGTAGTCACTATTATGTATATAATAACTATTACTACTACTACTAATACAAGTACTCCTTGTTTCGAGTTGCACTTCTTGGTTGTTTGTTGCATTCAAAATTTGTAATGGTAAATTTGGCATCTATATCATTATGTACCTAATATATATCAACCATTCGCTTTACTTTTTTTCAGCATTTATTTCTTTTCTGCTGTGTGCACGAAAATGTACGCAGACATTTTATTATGGTAAAATCACTATATACCTAATCTAAACCCCAAAATAATACACGTTAAAAGTCTGCTAGTACATGCTTTAATGTTAATGCTACTATAAACTGGTGTTATGCACAGAACAAATTGTTACTGTTGCATATCATGTCAACATGTATTTGTGGGGTGCAGTGCAAGCACGAATGCAAGAGATGAGAAAATTACCTTGTTCTCTAACTACTTAATTAATTATGGACCATGTATATGCATGCAGAAAAGTTTCTTGTCGTTGCTTGTACTCTTCACCTGTAAGTAAAAGGCATAGTTCTAGTTTTTCTTTCAAAAACCCAAGCATATTTTAATATGTAGAACATGTATGGCATCAACCATACGGTACGATACGATGGCTATGAAAAAGGAAAAAAAATAACTGTTATCCTAAGATGCAATAAACGGAAAATTTGAGTATAATGTCATGTTGCAGTCAATATGACTATGTCAATTCAACCATTATGGAAGTAGGAACCTTTTAAATTGAATAATAAATAATGAATCCAATGAAAAACAATACTGAATACTGACAACTACTATTATAAACAGAAAATGTCTCTCAGCGTCCATAATTTTCATTTTGTTGATGATCTGTTGTTGTTCACGAGAAATATTTTGATCGATTTAAAAGCATCGTAACCAAACGTTTGTTGCGGCCGTTGCGGTATACATGTAAACTACAGGTACATTATCGGTGAAAGTAATAAAAATGATAGCCCAGTGAAAGAAATCTATTTGGCTGACTGAAAAGTGGCATTCAAAATGAATTAAAAGAGTTTTCAGTTTCTACTCTGCTATAATGGTTTTATTTGTAAAAGCATACATAAATATACGTAGGTATATGTATGTGTGTGACAGACAGTCTCTCATAAGGTAAGCTTTGATATAGCCTATATAGTGATGTGGTTACTTTGTAGTAAGCAAATATTTACTTTGCTTTCTTCTGTCATATCTTTTAGGATAAGTTTATTGATTAAATATTCTCATGTTGCCTACATGTTGATACAGCGATACCATAATGAAATACCTAATTCCTTTAATGAGTATTATGTACACAAGACTCACTCTTGCATGAAATAAATAAGCTTTATCAATAGTATGTACTATATCATCATCATGATAATCATCGCCGTGCCGTGCTTGGCAATAACTAAACTACCAAAAAACAAATGCCGGGCCTGACTACTGATTCTCTAAAAAAATTGTTTTGTAGATTCTCAATCATCTACTAGAATTTAAGGCAGGTGACAAAAATTTATAATGAATGCCATTTTTTTCTACCATGTATTAATATCAACGTCATCATAATATAATAAATAAAACTTTGTTACTCTTGTAATATAAAAAAAAGAAAAAGGAAATTCAACGTTTACCTTAATATTGCTTATTTTAAAAGAGGTAGCAGGTAATTCTGTACTCCGTCTTCAAGAATTTCTTTATTGGATTCGTCTACCAAACCACTTCAAACACTTAAAAATCGCACAAACTTGTACAACGCCAATGTTTATAAGTTATGTCAATTATTATATAACAAAAAGTCTATACAGTTTTTTTTCAACAACACATACATAAGGCCCAATGAGAAGATAGCCTTATATAGGTATCCTTATCAGACTAAAAATTTTGGTTAATTTACAGTCTATATTACTAGTATTTATAAATCTATATTATAATTACTGATTATAAAATATCACCGTCAGGAAACAAAGACTTGTTTTGTTTGTTGTCACAAAGAGTGCAGTTATTATTACTAGTATTGTTAACTATTCTTTTTTATTTATTGGAGTAAAATAATATATGAATGATGTCTCATTAATAATAGTTTTTATGCATTAAATGTTATATGTATGTACTATATATATATATATATATAGGTATATATATATATGTATCTGATATAAACGTACTCGTCGAACAGTAGTAGCAATTTTAAGTAAATATAATAATATAATAGTAGCACAAATAAGAACACAGAAATATCTCACTGGGGATTCTTGGTTTTTAAAAAGCTTCAGTATTAATGCAGTTCTTGTTTTTTTGTCTAAAAATACATTTATTTTGTTGTGGTAAAATCTAGGATTATTTAAGTTACTTGTTTTTTTAAGATAGCTCTTTCTCCCGTTGGTAAAAGTGTCTTTATAAAATTTGGTTTTTAATACAGTTGCTATTTATTTATTTTTTCAATTTTATGAAGGTAAATGTGGAGTTTTGTATAGAATGTCATAAAAATGATTTGTTGTTATTTTTTTCTACTGTTCAGGATGATTAAGTAGGTTTGATATGATACTAACGAGCTAGTAGTGGTATCAAGTATCAGTTTTTTTGTTGCTTGTTGTTGTTGTAAGTTGCAAATAGTCTCCGAGTTTTGTTGTGGGTAAAATTATGAAAAAATGTTCGACTTCAAGTAATACTCAAAAACTCACTCCGTAAAATGCTTTTCTCACCAGTTATACAATACAATTTATAATAATAATAATCGCATATGTCACATATTATACCAGATCCATGCAAAAGGCGTTTAATATCTTTTCTTATTAAAACATTACCCTTTCTAGTAGCATGGGGAATATTTTAAACATTATTGTAATATCATTCACCACAAACCACACGTCAAGTCCTTCAAAAAATAGCCACCAAACAACGAGCAGAATGGATAATAATTATTATTGTTTCTCTAGATTTATATAGTTTTTCTTTCGCACAAAAACACAGTTTAGTGAGATGACGGATTCATAAAAGTTACATTCTGGCCGATGATGAAGATTCTTTTGGTAAGTTGTACGAGCACTTCAACTAAAAAGCGTTTATTTTTTTAGCACTTCATGGAATAATAGTTTTCACGCATGAGCTGAGAAGTATATTATATATGGCGAATGTACGTATTGACAAAAATAGTATACAATAATAATAACAACAACAATTATTTTTTACGTATTTTTTTAAAAACTGTATCCGACCAAAAGAATTATAAGATTATATAGGTATTCTCTTCTTCGTAACTTTTCATTGTAATGTGAAAGTTAATAAATGCGTTTATGTATTTTTTGGTCTAATTATCACCAGTAACTAACTCCAGCGTAAAAACTCGCCTCAGCTTAGAAAGAGCAACAGCTCCTCATCAGAGGATGAGATCTCCATGTCAGAAAATAATGCCAACAAACAATCAAACAGCTATATTTTGTAGCAGACTTTTCTTTATCATTTCTCTTTCCTTAAAACATTTGTTTATATCCTAATTTGAGCGCTGTCCGAAATTGAAACGACAAAACAAAAGTTGTTGATGTGTGTTAGCTTATATATCTTCTGATTTTGCGTATTGTTGTATTGTATATAATGTGTGTAGTAGTAGGTAGAAGAATAAAACTTCCAGCAGTCGATTGAAAACTCTCTTTCTATCCCATTTTTCAAATCTCTTCGGGTTTACATTATTATTTCCAAAGAATAAATATTGTATTTTTTTATTTTTAAATTTTTTTTGCGAATCAAAAAATGAAGACGAAGAGAAGAGGTTTAAAACTCTTATTTCTCTCTCTCTCTCCTTTGCTCTGACTGTCGTAGCGTTATGTGAACATTATACATTATTAAGTTCGTCCGTCCGTATACAATATTATTATAGCGTATATCCCACCACCACCAACTCCACTGCTATATATCGTAGTAGTAACAAGCAGTACTAAAAGATGTATGCAGTAACCAAGTTATAATAGCAGTTTTATAGCGTAGCAGCTACTACGCTTATATAAAAGAATATGAACTCTCTCGTATTTATATAGAGAGATGTAATATACTTAATACAGCCACCACAACAAAATTCACATAGCGTATATATGTATTCTCTTTAACTTCACCATTTTCCTTTTTTCGCTTCTGTTTCTGTAAGAAGGAGAGCTTTCAGTTTGCACTCCATTCTAACAACAAAGTATAAGCGTGTCTTTATAATAATATATATGCTAAAGTATATACGTTAGAGCCCTCATTTTTGTTATTGATAGAACTTTGTGACGGTGATGATGATGATGATGGTAGTGTAGTTCTATTTTCATGTTATGGGGTAAGGTAGGTAGATTACTTCATTGCTGCTGCTACTTCTACAATGTCTGACGATTCTCATTCCCCTCTAGCCTTCATGTTTCTGTGTATTGCTTGATTTTTTGAGGAACTTGTCCCTAGCAGCAGCAGCAGGAGGAGAAGAAGCAGAGAGAGAGAGAGAGATACACGACATAGTTGTGTGTGTAGTAGTAAGTTGAATTGAAAGTTGAAAATACAGAAAATAATATTACAGAAGAGTAAAGCAACAGCATCATATAATATTACTGCTTGCTGTTGTAACCCACAGAGTTAAAATTGTGGTTCCTTCATATAAGGATATCCCTTTACGGGTGGGGAGTCGAGCGAGCTGTTTCTCTCTCTCTCCCTCTTCGCGTCAGTTATCGTCTCCGCCAATCCAATCCACAACCATTTTACATACCTACGTGAATGCAACAATAATACGGATAATACAGCATGAAGGAGCAAAGAACCAAAAGCTCACTGGGTATATGTGAAGAAGAGAAGAACAAATTTTATGTACAAAAAAGCAAAGGGAACGTAACAGCGAGAGAGTGAGTGGAATTGGAGCTGCAGCAGAGCAGCAAAATCAGCTTGGCCTGCCTGGGTAGCCGTAGTGAGAGGAATACAACTTTTCTAGCGATCATAATGATGACGACGACGACCATTTCTAATTCGATATATATACTTGTTTAAAACATCAGAAGAGAGGCAGAAAGAAGAGAAGAGCAGTATAGAATATTATTCCTGTTTTCACAATTCCTTTTTTCGTGTTCCTACGTCTCTAAACACATTATTTCCATACTCATATTGCGTAAAAAGTAAATCTTTTCTTACCTTTACTTTTAATATGCTTATACCTTTTTATTTATATTTTTAAAAAACTTTGAAACATTACTCTCTGTCGCAAATACATATATATTCCATATATTTATTCCATCCGTAGGAAAAATGCTGGGGCTTGAATCTTTTAAATCAATAGGAGCATATAGACAACTACAACAATAGAGTAGGACATAAAGAACGAGTTTGTGCACACTGCAACATGCACGTAACTTAACTGACGACGCTGCTGTTGCTACCCAAAGAAGGTAAACGTAATTTCGTTGTATGGAGGTATATACACATTTTTGTTGGGTTGACTGGTTGTATTAGCTTAGCTTACATTTTATTACTGCTACCTCTCTGGTAAACAAAAAAAGAGAGAAAAATCTCAGATTGTGTGAAGGTAACTTGGTCTCTTATTACAAAGTTGAAGCCTCAAAAGGCAAGTAATGACACCGACATTATTTGCTTTGGAAAAGTATTTTTGCTGAGACGTAGCAGTTCCGTTCCATTATTATCTGTATGCGATTATTTTATAATGTAACATCTACCAATTAAAAATTTTCTTAACATGCCCCAACAACAATGATTTTCCCTTTTGATTCTTTAAATTTGTCTTATGTGATGATAAAATTGCTATTTGAATAAAGACATGATGGAACGCCATACTTACCTGTAATATGTACTATCTTAAAGATATATTCCTTTTAATTATGATACGTGCTTCTTGTGCATATTTTAAACAATGATAGAATTCATCCAGCAAACCAGTATTTACTGTGAGAAAATGCTAATGTTCACAAAGTACATAAATGCGCGTCGCGTCACTCAACACATTTAGTGTGTAATGTATGCACACTACCATGCATTGTATTGTAACTTCTTATAATTCGGATAGATTTTATTAAAACTACATCCACGTACAACTACCGTCACCTCTCTTCAATCTTTGCAGGGAACAATGCGACTTACAATAAAACTGTACAATGGTTCTATTAACTTGCAGAGGTAGGAACAATGCAGCACTTGGTTTTAAAATGCTAACAATAATGCCATTATTCGTCCTGCCTGACTATCGTAAACTACTGCACTACAAGGAATTTCTATATGCAGTTAACTTATCTAGGCATGAGTCCATACGTTATAAATAAATCAAATAAGAACCCAAGTAGGCAAACTTTAAATTTTGTTTTTGAGTTTCTTTGAGCATATCGACGCTTACTTTTGATTTTACAAGTTATTTTCGACTCTTACCATCCTTATTGTACATTCAGTTAGTAGGGTGTATTGCAAGAAAACACAATAATATCTGAAGTGTAAGGGTTGTTTAAGGAATCCTTAATAAGGATAGAATAATAAAAGACATACATTTAAATGGTGATTTATGTTTCTACATTATAATGTATTGTATTTGCAATTTGAAAAGTATTCAATGTTGCAAGTTAACCTGCAATGCAATGGATACACGTATTTTATGCTTGTTTGTGCCTTTATTACATGCTATATAATGAAAGCTTGATTTGAGAGTCCCATTAAATGTAACAATCAAGACAACTTGTCTTAGACAAGTAGTGGTGTCGGTCGGTATCCTCATCTTACTCACTTCAGTCGGTGTGATGTGATGATGATGATGATAACGATGATGCCCAAAGTTTTTGTATGGCCGCCGTTGTGATGTGTTTGGGAATAGCAATGAATATATGAGTAGAGTTAGTTGTTTGAGATGGCAAAAAACAGCGCAGTGGTAATGGTACTACAATGTTGTTGTAAACCACTTCAACATTAGTAATTATTAGACTTGTTGTAGTACTTTGGTGAACAAGAACTATGTATTTTTCAGCTTGAAATGTAGTATATAATCATGTACAAGTATATAGGTACACGTTACTACTATTACTATATTCACAGTGCACTTAAAATTTTTGTAAAACGTATTTCTTTCATGATTGAAGATGAAACGAAGAAATTCGCAAATGGTAGAATAATTCAAATCTAAAATCAAATAGGTAATCCTTCCTTGGTTTTAAATGTAAAGTACTCTGCCTCGAGGAGGATCATGTATGGCTTATGTTGATTTTATTAAGTGTCCAGTAATTTGATTGTTTAGTAAATTGATTTGTACGAACAAACGAAATCTGTAACCTTTAGATCTTTAACTACTTGGATGATTTTTTTGTTACTTTATTGAAATGTTTTCAGTTTAACTCAAGCTTCCAACAAAACTGTGTTCCTAAAATACATACTCACATGAGCAAGGAACAGTTATTTGATTCACTTCCCAATTTTCTGACGTATATATTTTCAAAGCT
Organism: Sinhomidia bicolor; assembly: GCA_027743785.1. NCBI lineage: Eukaryota > Metazoa > Arthropoda > Collembola > Entomobryomorpha > Entomobryidae > Sinhomidia > Sinhomidia bicolor. The sequence goes on from JAHZMT010003186.1 coordinate 12,345, forward strand.
AGATAGCATCGCATAGACAGCGAGACATTCTCAAGTCTCGCTTTGAAATATAGTTAGGACATCATCATGATGATGACTAACTTGCTTAATTTGAAATTTGAAACAGCATCTTTTGTAATAAATTATTACATGAGCAACTTGTTCAACACAAAAGTCGCAGAGGGTTGACTAGCAAAGAATTAATATGAAATAAAACAATGACTAGGAATGAAATTCATCTTTTAAACCAGGCGTGGACTTTTCATTTTTTAAATTCATAACTCGGAAAATCTGTAATTACAAATTACAAACTCAAATTACCACGTGGCTATGTCATAAAGCCATGATGTTTTTCTAGCTTCATTAAAAATGAGTAATCCAATACCTTGAAAATTCTAAAACCCTTTTCAGTTTTCAAGTTTGACAAAAATTTTTTTAAATTTTAGTCTAACGTAAACTCAAAATTTTTCAGTTTTTTTACTTCATACGAATGCTACAAATTGGAAACAAATAATTGAAAACACACAAATTACGACAAGTTCGCCTCAATGAATCTAATTCAGGTAAATGTATGTGCTTACGTATAAAATAGTATTGAGGTCATCATGTAAAAATTTTTGTGGATATTTTGGTACTTATTAGTGACTGTACATCTTATGTTCAGAGATCTAATCAAATATCAAACCAGGAGACAATGCATGATGAATTATTTACTATTACAATAAAATAAATAATCACTATACGCCGTACCTTTAGATAAGCATGAAAAGATTTCAAATAATAGCTTTCCCTGTTATCGAAAATGATAGTTGTATTGCGACCTTCATTAATGTAATCAGCAGCATCATAAATTTGACAATTTTCTGCAATAATAAAGGTAGGTTCCGCTTTTGGACTGATTTTGGGCTAGCTGTTTTTAGCCTGACTGCATACAAAACTTAGAAAACCCAAAAAAAGAAAAGTTGCATAAAAATCTTTGAAATCTCCTCTACAAGATGCAACTTTCAGTTTTTTGGGTTTTTTATGCAGTCATGTTCAAAAACGACCTGGAAGATGGACAAATTACAAGGATTTTAACACTGAAAAATGCATGTAAAATTGTTGCTAACGTCAATGCACTCATTTTTCATGCTAACCGCTTGCAACTAGTTTAACTTCCAGATCATTTTTTAGCATGACTGCATAAAAAACCCAAAAAACTGAAAGTGGCATCTCGTAGAGGAGATTTCAAAGATTTTTATGCAATTTTCCTTTTTTTGGGTTTTTAATGCAGTCATGTTAAAAAATGACCTGGAAGTTGGACTAAATATGACGGTTTAACATTTAAAAAATTTTGAAGTCGAAATTTAAAGTATGACTGCAAAAAAAACCAAAAAAACGAAAAATTGCATATTGTAGAGAAGATTTTAAAGTTTTTAAAATGCCATGTTTCTAATTTTTTAAACCATCAATCAAGAGTCTAAATTATACCAACTGACCAAAAATAAACACACGTGCTCGTACTACTATAGTTAATGTATAACATAATATTTTTGAAAATTCATAACTGAAAATGTCATCTCACAAAGGGAAAAAGTCGCCTTTGTACCTGCTTTCTCCAAAGCTCATTTGCTAAATAGCGATTATTAAAATGCTTTGTTTTTGATAACTTCTTTTTCGCCACGTATGTACATCTTGTAAATATGCATTTACATTATATGCATTAAATATACATTTTGTTTAAAAGCAGTAAAAGCATTTGTTTAAAAATAAAAAAGAGTTAGTTAAAAACATTTTATTTCACTTACAAGGTAATATAGATGTCTCCACTCGGTTCTTGTGTTTATAAGACTTGAACAAGTTTGGATGGAGAATGGATGGTGAAATTTTCAGGTTCAGATATTATCTTTGGTTGATGTTTAATATAACTGCTTACAGTTGATGAGAATACTTCAAACTGGCGTTACGTCGAAAGTCATGTCATGAGTAATCTTAGTCTTATTTGGTAAAGCTGAAGCTTCTTATAAACTCTAGGAATTGTTTTTTTTACACAAAAAGTCACTTTGAAGTAGATTTGGAACACAATATTATTACAGTTATAATCACTAATTTTAAAATTTTACATGGGTATTTGTAATTTGTATGTAGGTGCAGAATTATATATTGTAATCAGATCATGATATCTTAAAGAACATATTTATATCACATAAGAAATGCATCCATACTTTTTTGTAATTGTTGAAAGAGGTCGTAAGTAAGTATACTACTGCTGATGTTTTTTCATTGAAAGAAGAGTACCACCTGAATTGGCACTTTAAACTTTCCACGTTACTTTATTAAAAAGGTAAAGTTTATATTATTGCACTATTGCACTCCTGCAAGGTTCACTGTCTCCCTCCCACACACGATAAGACACGACGACCCCTTCAAACCTTTCTTGTTCCCAATAATTATTTTAGCATACTTACTACCGATTTGTAAAGTTTGTATCCATCTTCAACTGCTTACATTCAACTAATCATCACTTTGTGTCTTCGAACAACGAGCTGCCGTTCATTCTGAACCTCACTGGCTTCTAGTTTTTTGGCTGTGAGCATCCGAAAAATTGGTAATGCAGTCGGATCGTTAAAAAAACTGGTGAGTAGACTTTCAGTGTTTAAAAAAATCTTTGACCTTAACTGTTTTTGAAAAGTCTTTGGTGCATTGGATTTATTCAGGTATCTCTGATGCTGATGATCAGCAGGTAATGTTGCTAAAGTTGAGGCACACATACATGTAGTCAGTACAAAAAGTCAATACACATACGTGTATATGATAGATAAATGTGAATATGTACATCTTTGCGTGCATGTTGTATCTACATCTATACCCAACAAATTCTTACAATTTTAACGAATGAAATGATTAAGGATTTGTGTTTGTCCGTCTGTCTATTTTTGTATTTTGTTAATATATATTATCCTTCTGTTGTGTTGCTGCATGTCAATTCGTCAAAAATGTTATATAAAATTTTTGTGATTAATTAGTTACCTTTTTTTTAAAAAAAATAGCCGATTAAAAATGTTAACTTCCCGACCGTCAATTAATTTTCATTTAACTCACGACAGAGATTTATTCCTTCGAAATGTATGTACGTAGCATAATTTTTGCAGTATTTTTATGGGATGTGACTGAGGCAATAATATGTAGTCGATATCTACCTGATTTCTAGATTGACCTGTCCTACGTGCTGGCTTTTCTTTCTTTTGACACCACAGCTACGTTTTGCTATCGTTTCTTTGTAGTGCGTTTGTTAAGGTGTCGCCAATACTTTCTTATTTTGTTTGTCTGATACGGCGTCTGCCAGTTTCTCCAGAGAGTTGATCCAAATTACATTTATGATTTTCTAAATTTGATAAGAAAGTAAATAGCTATAATTTATTTGGTTTTTGGTATATTGGTAAAAATGTTTTTATAATATAATGTGTGCCTAATTAAAACACTGAAAATCAAATATTAGTACTATATTTACTAATGTTTAGATTCAACGGTGCAATTAAGGGGCAACATGACAATTTAGTGTATATAGAATATATATTATAGACTCTCATATAGGTGACTCCTGTGCGTATCCCCCTGATTGTTTCAAATTGGCTGTAGACAACTCTAAGTTTAATTTAAAATTTATCATCATTTTAAAACAATAAATTTGTATAAAATTGGAAACTTCAGCAGCGTACCTTTACTACAACTTCATCGTCTCCATTCTCCATCCATATTTATTAACGTTCTAGGGTACATGGTACTGGTACTTGGTACAGTACAGTACACTACAGTACCAGTATTTACCTGAAACAATTATTGCTACGTTGTAAACAAGCTCCTAGACTAAAGTGTCAGATAGAACAAAACTTTACCATCGATGATATAAATAATAGAGTAGAATACTTTTAATACCGAACCGAATGCCGATGAAGACCGAATCTGTAAGGCGACTTTTACGTGGCATTGCTTTGATGCTGCTTTGCATTGTTGAACAATTAATAAAAAAGTAAACTTTTAAAAAGATGTGACAGAGTCAATTAGGCAAGATTTTAAAGTTATTTGAGTCAATTAGG
>JAHZMT010003187.1:0-13799 GCA_027743785.1 Sinhomidia bicolor
ACAAATAGACCAGAATAATATTATTTGCCACAAAAAGAACAATTTCATATTGTTCCATTTAACATTTTATAGAGGTATGGTATAAATGTTTCGAGAGTCAAGACAAGAAAGAAAACTTTTTCCGATATAACTCACAATCAGTAAAATGTTTGTAGCAAAGAATCTAACTTTTTTAAAAAAAATATGGTATACAGATCTTTTCAGTATTCATCTTGCGCATTTGTTTTAAAACATATAACAAGGTTATCAAAACGTGTATTTCCGCATTACCCCGTTTTAGAAGATGTTCTCATACATCTCAACGTAAACAAACGTTGTAGTTGTAATACTTGTACTTTATGACATGTATATTTTGAATGTAAGCAATAATGTTGCTCTAAAAATAAACTTACGATTAGTTATATAACCTCTCTCGCGTCAAAACTGATTTAAATCTACAATTATTTTAATGACATCTGTTGCACTTTAACAACAAGCTGATGCAAGCGATTAAAAGTATAAATTTGTACATACCAAACCTATTTGCATTATTGTACGTTGTACATCAATGATTTGAAAAAAGGTTTAATATTTAAATGGGTTGTCAGCAAATACTATTCGACATTACATTTTTGACCTATTTGTCTCGAAAAACATAGAAATGATTATAGCATGTTACACATTGGATAGAAATTCGTAACATTAATCTTGTCAGAGAAATTGCCCAAGTTGAGGGAAATAACAGCTATGTATATACCGACCGTGCCATGCCATGCCTGGTAAATTAGTTACTTAACTAACACATCGAGACGGGAAGTTTAAAACAACTAGGTGCTCACACTACTCTGAGAAAAGTTTCTCACGAAAAATGCGAAAAGTAAGAAAAAGTTCATTTGAAGGAAATGAGAAAAAATGCAGTACTAACGGTGACTCTATGATGTGAAGGATGGGTGTATGATGCGCAGTATATGCTTCCGCAATTACTGCGATCGAGGAGTTGAGGAGTGGTCATTTAAATTGACCATGAGCAGTCTACCGTGTACGCAGTACGCAATCGATTACGCTTGACACAAGTTAGATTCGACACCTTAGTCACTATTCTTGGGAGTATTTGCCAAATGAATCTGGATGAATGCTGTATACCTCGTATACCTAAATACGGTGTAACCAAGATAAAAGCAAGTTACCTTGATAAATTGGTTTTACGATTAGTCGTTTTCTTTCATTTGTGTCTTGTATGTGCGTACTGCGTACAAAAGGCCTAACGGGTTCTCGAAAACTTAAGGAAACGCATAAACCTACTAAATGAAGATGTAAATGTGAATACTCTTTCTCCGATGGGTAGACACAAACGTAACAACAGGACATTGGCGTTACCCGTTTTTTACTTATCCTTAACGGTCCGAGCAGAAAACACAACTAGGTAACTTACTTTTACACGCAAAAATAACACTTGATTCTAACCAAGCATCTAAATGCAAGGACCGGTACTTTCATGTGCAAGTTTGCCCAAACTAATAAATCAGCATTTTAAAAAAATTTCCATAAATTAAAATTTTGGAAAATTTGCCAAAATAATTTTTTTAAACAAGTTAAAACAGCCCGTGCATTTTTGTACAATTCAGTATGACCAACATTAATTTTGTTTGCCATAATTATCCGAAATGGTAGGCCACAAAATTATATAACAAACAGACAATGAAGCATATTCGTAGAGACGTGGATAGTAACGTACTTAATTAACGAAAATGGAACGTGTTTCGGTGTTTCAAATGATTAATGTATTCAGTAGAAAAAGTGAATCAGTCAGCAAAATAAAAACTTTATGCATTCAACTTCCACGTACTACTTCCAGAATCGTTCATTATCTCTTTTAAATGAACGCATTAAATTAAATGGTGCTTTAAAAGAACGCTCGTCAGTTTGTCAATTCCTGAAATACAAAAGATGCATAAAAGTGTAAAATAATGTAACTTACCGTCAAAAAAGTAAGTTTTAATGGTAAAGAATGTGAAAATTGGGGAAATGACAATGAGCAGACAATGTATCAGGCAAGTTTTAAAAACTTCCTGCTCGCTCATGCCACTGGACCCTTTGGAGGAAGGGAGAACCTATGAAACAAAATAAACGTGGCAATCATCATACTCATGTCCTCTATGTTTAATTTGTCTATTTATACTCGTTTTTAGCATGTTTTAAACTTACCTTGTTGCTTTCGTTGTTGGTGGAAAATGAATTCATTTTAAATCGGCTCAATTATAATAGTTCTCAGAAGCTTTTTAAATGCATCGACACCACCAAACGATTTACTTACAAACTTTCAACTGTGATTATTACTACTTGACTTTTCATGTTCCTACAAAATCCTGATGTTACACCCCTCTGTTAATTTGTTAATGCTCATTGTCGTAATCAAATAAATAAAAGTAAATGAGAGACGAGAGAAGAATTTGCCACTATTACTATTGCCAGTCATGTTATTGGAAGATTTCAGGTGTTGTTTTTGCTTTTCATCGTATCTTAGCTTGGGCATTCGGCATTCAATTTCAAGTGCATAACTGTATCTATTTTACCTTTTGGCTTGTTTTTGTACTACGTCTCGACTGTTTTCGCGCTGGACATTAGGGGAACAAAGGCACTCCGAATGTGTACAAAATGATTTTTATGAAAAAAATGCAATCTGTAAAATTCGTTCTTTGAAAAATTGAATGCGTTTGTTTGCTTTGCGCAAGCTAATTTTTTATTTCAATATTCAATTCAACCAATCACAGTTCGCGTACGTGACTTTAAGAAGCTGCACTGCGACCTTCCTCTCATGAAAAACGAGCATTTATTCTATTCTCTTGTTCACCCGCAATCAATTTGACAACAGTGAAATTCATTAGTTTGCAATTTGCATCATTCTTTTAAAAACGAAATATTACTTGAGAAAGTTAGAAAATTGCGTTTGTTAGCGGTTCTAAATAGTGATTATTAACGTTTTTGAACTTGTCGGCATATTTAAGGATGGAGGAGTTTATTTCTAATCTTATCGCCAACTCTTCCAATTTTATTGGAGGCAATGGCAGAACCCTGGCTCCAGGTCCTATGGCTGCTTCATCAAGAGGTCATGGTCCCGTGGTTTTGTCACTTGAACCAACAGGAAATTCAGGATTGAATTATCCTGGTGGTACCAGTCAACTTCAAGTGCTCCCCTCGAACAATTTTGTATTCTTGAATTCATCTACTTCGATCCTCAGAACTGACATGTCGCCAATGATTGAATGGCTCAAGTCACAAACTGGTTGTGTTGCTAATACCCAAGCATTATGTACATCTTCAAGCAGTCAAGCACATGAAGCTTACACTAATGAGGATTACAGGAAGAAGATCCCCAAACCTTACAAGGAATTAACCGAAAGAGACTGTGCAGACTTGGTAGCCCAAGCGATTCGATCTGTTGTATTGCATACTTGCAATGACGAATTTCGTCAGCAGTGCTTATCCAAGCTAGGGGTAGGTCGTCGTAGTTTTCTTATGATATGAATCAATATTAATAATCTGTTTAAACATAGTCTTGCCAGCAGTTGTAATAGTTATGATATTTCAAAATTGTTTTTCTAGGCATCCAACTCCCGAGACGTTGAACGTGAGATCAAAACTCGACTACATGCAATCATTACACAAGAGGAGCAACAAAATTGCTTTGATACAGAGAATTTAGAGACGGACCATTCTCTGTCTTCGGTCGATATGAATCAGCAGTAGTAAAAAGAAATCACCCACCCATATAAATCACCTAATTTGTTTTACAGGTTCATTATTTTATGTGTACCTAATAATACGCAAATATTGTTTAGTTTTGTATTACTGCTAACAGCTATTTTTCTTAGTCGCAGTTTCATGTGTATGAAATATGTTTATAAAAATTATTATTGATAGATATTAAAGTTTATGTGTACAATACATAATATTCAGAGACAAAATACATGAGTATAAATATGTATTTTATTTTTTATATTGACATTGATTTTGCACAGCGTGCCACGTTTTTAAAACATAAAATTAATTTCTTCAGTATTCTGGCTATTTCACATTCGTATCGTAAATTATTCGCAGCAACAGGCGTACTGCGTTCATAATTCTATGTACCAAACTAAATTAAATATCGGTTTTGACAAGACGACACGTTTTTCCTTCTACTGACTACTGCTACTTCTTACTGCTACTGCCATCCTTATTTTTCGCTTCCTCTTGTTCCAATAGCGCTGATTTTATACCCACTTTTGAAAGCTGCTCAATCAGTTCTCCGTTCTTGTGCATTTCTATCAAAATGTCACAGCCTCCAATAAACTCTCCGTTAATGAAAACTTGAGGTATTGTAGGCCAATTAGTGTATTCCTTAATGCCTGCCAACAAAACAAACGGGATCACAAATCATGAGTTTAGTAAATAGGTACTCATTAATAGTACAGTATATAGCTCAATTACATAGTTTTTTTCTACATATGACATAGTAAAAAATGCTCCTTTGAAAGCGGAGATTTTGAAGCGTCGGAAGAAAAATGCAGAAACTGAACTGATGATGATGGTAGTACCCTAAGTTTAATTTGTCTTTTTAGTAATGTTTGGCTGTTTGCTGACAGTTTTGCAGTTTCCGAGGAAAGGTTGGAAATGGTCCATCCAGGCCCCATTGACGAAGAAAAAGGAGATACGCGTGACACAAGTCTGGCACCTCGGCAGTACCCAAACAAATTCATCCTGAGTTAATGATCAAAACGCTGTCAGTAACAATTTCAAAACAGATTCTTAAGATAACAGAGTACAACAAGTTAATTAACGACACACGACGAAATGTATTCTTCAAGAGAAAAGCACATTAAATTATTACACTATCAACTATATTGCAACTTTCAACCTACAAATTTTCTCAGTGTCAGTGCAGTGCAGTGAGTCTATTTGGTTAAACCATCATGTCATGTATTGTATACTAGGTGGCCCCTTTGAGATGGGAATCTCAAACTCATTCTAGTAAATAGAAAATTTCAGTATCCATTGCAGAATACTGCGTAGTTACTTGGAATTAAAAATAATTATTAAGCAGTATTTATTGAATTTCCTTTCAATTACCCAAGCAATATCTGCTCTTTCATTTAAGGCTCACTTTCATGATTTCTGGTAAGATTTTATGTTGTGTCATTAATGTGTAAAAAGCTTTGAACTGTCAATCTATTTTAAGCTTTAATTCAGCGACAGAAGTTGCATCCATGTATTCATTCAATCTGATAATTTTGTTTAATATGTATTGATAACACCTTTAACGCGTGTCGACGATTTTACAGTAAATATTTAAACCCACTTCTAAATTCAAATTTAACTACTCCAGCTGCCTGAGCGTAATTTTAGATAAAATTTAATGATTTCTGTTTAATCTTTGTTGATAAGATAGTAGCCTGCATCTCTACGAATCGTGAAACTTTAAATATACTCTTAAACTTAAATTCAGCAAATAATGTTGAATCAGTGTATTTATTTTAAGTTTATACCGTGCAAATTGTGGGCTCAAAGTTATTCGTATCTCCCATTAAGAGCTGAAAACTATGATTAAATTCGAATTCAGCGTCTCGCGTAACCGCGGAATATTAATTTTCAGTTCATTTTGACGACTTTCCCTTATTACTTCCTGATAAGATCTTATCAGTTGTCACCGATAAGCACTGGATCCTTAAACCACTACAAAATTTGAATTTAGCGTCTCGCGTTACATCGGGATATTAATTTTCACCTTATTATCTCCTGATTAGATCTCATCATGTGTCACCGATAAGCGTTAAACTATAATTTACAGTTATATTTCAATTCGGCAACTCAAGTCATTTCAGTACTTGCGTTTTCCCTTGAATACCAAGCCGGGAACAAAAAAGTGTGGGTATATGAGTATGTAAATATTAAATTGCACGATTACCGTTTGTTTCAATGTGCCCCACTTCACAACCACTGCTTCACTGCTACGGTGGCAGTGCAAAGCAAAAAGAACAACGCAGCAACAACAACAACAATGGGCATGCTGTCACCCATCCCATCATCACCAAAAAAGAGTAAATAAATACAAATGCATGGAGAATGGGTAGGTGAGTTGAGTATTGCACCATCATCTGCTGCTTTGTTTACAAACAAAGTGAGGGACAAACGACTCAACTTATGTATTAGGATTTGCATGGTTTCACTCGTAAAGCAAAGCGTCACCTCCTCTCATCTTCATCATCGTCCTATCGTATCATCATCAACATCATCATCATAATATCGTATCGTACCATGATGATCAGTATCATCATCATCATCCAACAAGCCTTTTATTCTGTGTGTGCGTTTCAAGTCGTATAAACACTGTGCACGGTTCATGTGCTCCCAACTGGATGATGAGGTGAGGATGATCATTATTTTGAACCATTAAATAGAATAAAATGCATAATGCTTATAGTCTAGACAAGGTATGCTTGTACTTTTAGTTTGTTTTATAATAATAATAATAATATTTTTGAATTATTTTGCGAGTACCTACATGTATAAATGTATGTAGTTAGTAGATGCTCATCGCTGATAATATGCACGCTTCCTGGTGACGATGATGACAACGGTTTTGACTTGTGTGGTTGTGAATATTATTTCATGTAGAATTTCATGCATACCTATATATTTAGTTGGATGATATGTAGCTTATTCTTAAGTAGCTTAAAATATTACAATTTTGTATTTCCTTCACAACTCATCGTATAATTTGGTAGCGTGTAAAGCACCGTAAACATTGAATGTGATCATAATAATAATAATAAATAACGCATGTTATTATATCCGTTTATCCGTATATTATGCCAATGCGCATTCTCAAATCAGTCAATTATGTCTGAGCTTTGTTCTTTCCCAAAATTATTTTGGAGAAAATGTGTGCTTTCTTCCTTTATGGGGACAATCTATTGTAAACATTTATTATACCTATTTCAAAGTTTGGCATTGCAATTCAATTCGTGTACCCTACTGTTTCATTTAGTGAATTGTACACACATGTAAACATAATATGTGTAGACAATATTATTTTCTATTACTAATTTATAGTTTCAATAACCTGAATAGACAGGGTGTGTAAATAACTTGTAATTTGGCCACTTGTACTTGTCATCAAAATGGTAAATGCACAGAAGCAAAGCAATTTCAAAGATAAACAATGCTAAAAATTTCATATATAAATGCTAATAATTTGTTATGGTACGAATTCAGCAATAATATCGTCGTAGCTTCAGGGAATGAGGGCATTTTTTCCCTTAAACATTGTTGCTGTTGTTCACATCAATTTCAATACCAGAAAATTTGAAAAACTTTTAAAAATCAGAGACAGGGCACACTTTTTTTGTGAGAAACTAATTGTTGTTACTATTGTTGTTCATAGAAGGAAACCAATCTACTGCTTTGTTATGTATTGCATTGTTACCCATTTACTATGGTATTTAATTCTAATTGTTTAGCTGGGTTAAGTTTAAAAAGTGTTTCTAGTTTGTACGTAATTTACAACACGTTACTTCTCACTTCTTCTTGTGCAGCAAGAGAACATGATGATGATGATGATGTGATGTACCATGTACCTAATCTTTATGGGGCTAGTTGAAACAGGTTTCGACAAAGATCTGATTTCAGTAAACAGCCGAGCCTGTCTTGTAGTGCAGCGTCAGGGAAACATGAAGGAGAGATGAATCTAAATATTATAAGGAAAATATAATATTCCATACTGAAGAGACCAGTAGCATATTATAATGTTGCACTCACTCACAGACAAGCAAACACCGTGTAATATACCGCCTTCTCTACGATAATTACTGATGTTTTTTTTTGAAGAAATCCCACTTTTAATTCAATTTTCTTCACCTTTGAATTTCCTAATAGCCGTTAAACACGTTAACTCAAAACATGTACACCTGCGAACAGAGTGTACAACAGGAGTTTTGACGTTTTAACCCTACCTTCTTGTTGGAATTCGAGAGGTGGGTGGAGGGTGGATCCTTACTTGCAAAGGGTTGCTTGGATGTACATATTATGTTATATTATTATATCATTTTTATTTCGTTGCTTGTTCAAATCAGCCCATAAAGTAGAAAAAAACTGAAATGATTACATATCTCTCGATCTTTGTTAGTACTTCACCAGGGAGAATAAACGCTCTGTTATATTTTTCGTACAACATACAAACTACACTCAGATGCTAATCTTATTTGGTTGCTGTTCATATGAGTCCAAATCTTAGAATAAAACTTTTTCTCCCTCTCTTTCTCTCTTCAGAATATCAGGGTTTCTTATAGCCAGACATTAATGATGAGTTGAGCGATAATACTTTATGTAACTGATTTTCCAACTATCTCTACGTTACGGTGATTTTGTAGTATACATATATACAACATACAGTCTTCACTTAATTATTTTCACATTTTTTTCTCCGTTTGACTAATATCTGTACTTTATTATTTATAAATAGGAAATCAAGATTGAAGTTATCTAAATTTATGTACTTTCAAAATTTTAATTATACCCTTTTTCGATAATGACATTCCTGAATGATCAATAAGAATTAAGTGCATAATATTTATGCTTGCACTAATGAGAGAGTACAGATATTACGGGATCATTAAAAATGTGTACAAGAAGGAACAAGATGTGGTTTGAGGTACACACTTACGTCTTACATTGTGCAAAAAAGCTTTCCTCTTTGCAGACTTTAAGATATCCGATAAAAAAAGTTGAGATTCATCATCATTTTAACATGACTTGACTGGTTCATGCAATGAAATTGGAAAATGCTGTTGTACTTTTATTGCTTTATAAGCACACATTGAAGCTCTGTCGGATAAACAAACTGCACACGTGATGATGATGCACAAGCACAACTTCAGTAGATGATGACTTTTAATGTGTTTCTTTCCATTCATTTATACCAATTTTATAATTATCTGATTCCAAAGTCAAAAAGATTATACTATGCGTATATATTGGTTTTCATTTCTAATTTATTATTTCACTGGTACAACAATAAGTAGTCTGAAGAGGAGGAAACAGGAAGAATGAAAATCGTGGATTTATGTTTGTATTTATTATTATTGTATTATCATCCCATCAATTTGATATCTGTAAAAATTCATTATTTTATTTTGTTTTATGTTCCAAATAATGCTAATATCCTCGGAAGAAAATAAAAAAAAGATTAGTGATTGAAATTAAGGAATTTAAGTAATAGAAAAAAATACTTTTAAGCACATTGCTACATAAAGTTCATCTAAATTTAAATTTTTTGTAAAGGTAGACAGCCTTTTATTTAACCTTGTACGTATTCTACTGTACAATGTACACTCACCTTTCACCTTATTTCAACTCGGTAGTTTGTAAAATGTTTCAGAAGGTGTAAAAAATTAATATGAAAAAAAAATCCACATAAAAAATGATAATGACAAACATAAAAAATATACATAACCTAACTTTTCTTTGTAAGAAAATATTTTACTTTCCTAAGATTTTGATTTGTTCAAGTAAACAAATGCGTGGATTTCGGATTCCACTGATTATGATAATGATAAAAAGGCTTCAAACGTAGTAATAGACCGTTCATGATTCATTCTACTATATTTAGTCCGTGGCGTTCTCCTGAAATTAAAACTGGTAGGGTTATCTTTTCTCATAATGAAACAGCGAAACATTAACAAGCTAAAAATTATTATTAATAATATTAAAATCAGTGAGATAGACAAATCAAAGAAATGCTCTCCACAAGTGCTCTATGCATGTGGCTGACGAAAAGTTTTCTTTAGTATCAACCTTATTATCAGATACATATTTATCTACTTTACAGTTGATGGTAGAATGGAAGTTATGTTTGCTAGTTATTATAACGTCATCATGCATGTAACTTATTCTCGTTTTATGCATATCTCAGGGGCATCAAAACCGAACGCTCTGCTGCGAGAGAAGAGAGAGATGCGGAGAAAGAGAGATAAGACAAACGAAGGCTTGTACAAAGATTAGAAATAAAAATAGAAATAAAAAACAATAACCATTATTAGCTTGTAAAAATGTCTGAAAATAAGATTTCTTGTTGATTAGGCAAACAACATGCTTTATGTATACTATGTATTGCGTTGTGGTGGAGGACGTAGGTATATATATATATGTATATGCGCTTTTACCACCACAATTTTATTATTATTTTCATTACCTTTTTTACATTCTACCTTATTAGCACAACTGTGAACGTAAAGTATAAACTTGTAAAGAGGTGTACATTTAGTTAGTATATAAAAATTCTGCTGTGCTGCTACAGTAGTCAATCTAATTTTTAAAAAATCATTTTCAAACCATTTCATTTGATGAGACGATGGCGTAGGCAACCACAAAATAAAAACATAAACTTTATTTTAAATAGAAAAAACTTACAATCTTAAAAAATATTTTTTTGATCGGAAGAAAAGTGTTGATGCATTTATTCTCAATTAAAGTTTTGAAAAAATGTACGACTAAATAAACTGTAAATCTAGACTTTTTTTACGATTTTTTTGTGTAACAAACCCACGGAACAATGGCTCGACTTTTTTGGGTTTCTTCCGTCCATTGTTCACATATGTTTCTTCCATCCACTGTAACGTATAAGTATACTGAAGATAATAATAACATGTTATCAGATAGTTAAATTTTTTGTTTCTATACTTTTTCTAGAGCTTCCCTATTTTTCACTATCGGAACATTTGATTTTATGATGTAAAGTTTGGCAGATCATCATATCACCCTAGATAGATAGATTATCATTTCTTAATCCAATTACCTATGCCCTTTTCCTTTGTAACACAATGGATCTACGTATCATTAATTCCATTCCACATTGTTATGCCATAAATATTTATAATATATGCAACTTTACACCTTTTGCTGCAAAAGTTGCCAACTCAGTTTATTACTTCACAAAAGATTAAATTTAATGTTTAATGTTGTGTGTGCTAACTATTTAAATTTTTTTACTGTTTCTTTGAAACTAAAGCTGAAAAGTAAATAGTTCCGGAGAAATACGCTGTTTTCACACATCTCTCTTCCTAATTACATGCATGAGGATTCTTCTGACGTCAAACAGATTCATAAAGGTTTGTTCTTGAATACTATGTTTATATTATAAATGGTTACATTAAAAAGAGTTGCGTAAGTGGAAGTTCCCTCAGAAAAAAGGTTTCTCAATTTATGTGCACAATATTTTGCACATGAAATGTTTTTTTCATGATAATACGAGAAAAGAATTTTAAACTTGCCTCTAATTACCTGAGGGGCTGAAATATTAAGACAAATTATTATAAATATGTATTAATTTTATCTTCATGTACAGAATATATGAAACCGCAATCATGTATGAAGCTGTGGTCAAAAACATTAATAAAATAGTTAATTTTATTGCTAATTCCTTTAAACTACCCAACATACAGTATGTTTCGTGAAATGGTAATGTCTGAATCAACACCATCTATCTATTGTGGGTTAAATTAAAAAAGCAATAATTACTGGACAAATGCTTTGTTTCTATTTCTATTCATGTACACGGTAATACATAATAGTCTACAATAGAAATCTTTATGCACATTGATTCTCATCAATAATTGCTTGTTACAAATAATTTGATACTCTTAACACTTACATAGTTACAGTTGTAAGATGATTCGTGTAGACATCTATCTGCGTCCGGTTTACTTACAATTGCAACAATTACGTACATGCTAATAGGTAATAATTATAACAAATAAACTTTTGGCTCCAAAATTCTAACTATTTAACAAATACCTAAAAAATAGTAACAGGTTAGTGCTTCGGTGTTCATTCATTAAAATACTAGTGATTAAATAAATGTCGGTGAAAACCGTGGAGCCGAGTAAATGACATTTTTATGCTTGGAGTTCTTCGCATTCTCGCATGCACGATTCCTTGCTGGGAAAGTTCTCAGTGTTTCCAGGACAAGTAATAAATGGGCGACATTTTCTCATCAAACTGTCATAGTAGTACCGAACAATTTCATCCCGGCAAGAACGAGGAGTAGAGCCAAGATTACACTTATCGGAAACTTGTGGGATGTCAAAACTTGAGGGTTTTACAACCTTCTGCAATCCTGGAGCGCCCAGCGATATAATGCTACTAGCTGACTCGGGATTGACTGCGACGGTGGAGTTATCAACAAAGTCTCTTAGCCGTCCTGGGGCGCATGCCTGTAAACAGTCCTGTTCTGTGATGAAGTTATTTAAATTTCCTGAATCAAACAAGAAAAATCTTTTAGTTAAATTCCCTGACTGTTGATAAGCTACGAGTATCAAGACATTAAAATATTCTTATTTCTCTGCCTATGAAATAATAGCATACATACCTTGACAACCTCCAAAAATAAATGGACGACATTTATTAATGGATGTATCAAAAAAGTAACGTAATATATCATTTCTGCATGGTCCCGAATCATTTGGTAACCGACATGGACTGCTCAATCCAGGGTGCAGTTGACCTAGTGTTCCCTGAGTGTTTATCTGTGGAGCCTGAGTATTGAAGCCTGGAAATGTGGAGGGGGAAAAATCAGAAGATGAGTCGGGAGAGTATTGGAGTGGACTATTGCTTTGAGCGAATCCTAACGAAGGGCTGCTAAAACTGGGAGAATTTTGAAATGGGTCACTGCCAGTGCCGAACGGATCACTGAGAACATTGCAGCTTTGTGTAGGGCGAGGTTGACATGAAAGTGCTGTGGTGCATTCCCAACACAAGGAATCAAATATTACATAATCTACTGGTTCGCTCTTAGGTCCGTCAAACCCGTAGCTAAGGCGAGCGCGTAGAAGTTGCCTGTGTACGAATGTAATGATAATAGTAAAATCGGTATTTTAAATCAAGTAATGACGAATTATTCATTTTATACCGGAAATAAAATTTTCATACCTAGTTTTTTCAAGTCCTTCCCCTGGAATGTAAAAGTTTGCCACTTTGGAGTCATGGATTGGCATGTCAGGAATGTCACAGATAATTGACTGATACGTGAGAAGACGACCATTTCCAGTAACAGTTCCACTGTGAGATGGTACGGCTTTCGCATTTTTAGCCTGTAATAATAATGAGCAAAAATAAAACTAAAATATTGGCAGTTTTGTAGAGAGCAGAGTTCCATTCATGTTTAAGTCGTCAGCTTTAGTTAATGTACCTGGTAAACTTCAAAATGACATTTGATGTTATTGTGCTCGGCAAATCGTTCTCCCCAAACAAGGACTTCACTGCATGCACGATTTCTTATGTCGCAAACATCAACAAAACCAAGTGCTGTCACTTTTGGTGCAATGTTTGTATTAACAGAACAATCGGCACCAGAAAATCCCTGAGTGCAACGACAAACTCCTAAACACAGAAACAAAAAGCGTTCGCTTTGCAATGAAACCGCAGCTAGATAAAGAGAATAAATAAATGAGTAGACAATCGTAGCAATACCATGGTCACACGATCCAGTTCCACTACAGTTATTAAGACAAAGGCTAGACAAGATCGATGATGGGGGAGTTCCATGCTGCCTTCCAAGCTGGGGTTCCCATGTGCTCAGGTTATGATACACTTGATATCTGCAGTTCCATCTTAAATGTTCCAGGGCATCCAGAGTCCAAGAAGTAGATTTAGAGTGCTTTAACAGAGAGACAAGAGAATTTCATACGGTATGTTTTTACTGACAACTGAATACAAGCTTTTCAGACTTTTATTTCATATTATGAACCCACCACTACTTCATTTCTACAAGACGTAATGTGGGCCTC